>JAMKCH010009256.1:0-29943 GCA_023653785.1 Ophioderma brevispina
ATTTGAGCGCACCAAAAAGAGATTCAATGACCTTTTGTGTATTGCGGACATGAACATAATCATGATGGGCGGCGGTTATTATACCCGATCGGGGGACATAAAATGAAGAAGAAAAAAACCCGGCACTTTTTCGACCTAATAAGAACATAACGAAACTATTGATAACATTTTTGCCGCAATTTTCTCTCGTACTTCTGGATAATTGCAGACCACTCAACACTAGTCGACGCTGGGAAGGAGCTGATCTAGGCAGTAGAGAGATAGAAGGAGCCTGTGGTACAAGTTAGAAACAAAGAGAGCACTTGATGTGTCGAAAGAAAGTTAGGTCACCGTATTTTAAATTTTCCTCTACATAAAGACAATTTTTCAATTCATAAGCATTATTTTTTAATTTTTACTGGGAAACACCTTGAGTCACGAGAACCCTTAAATTACAGTCCAACCCATTGTTCTGATTTTATGTAATCAGGTTGATATGAGCTGTTTTTTTCCTATGAACTATTATCTAGTCGTGAAACAACGTCATTATGGCCCAAGTGATAAACAGCTGTATAAACGGCACTATCTAGGACAAGTCAATACCCCACTTTAATATTTTTACATCTTGGGAAATGCTTTAGGGTCACTTTTAGAGAGTGTTGTTTAATACCGTCGAACAGATGGGTAGGGATGATTTTCTTCGTGATTACGTACCCCTAGAGCGAATATTTATCTCCGCCACTTTAAAAACAAGACTGTACGTAAAAATAATAAGTGCCATAAATATTTTTGGAGCATCCCAAAAGATCTCCTGGGTCTTATCCAATCATAAGAAATAAAGGGGTGATGCAGTATCCTTTAATAATGTGTCCGAGGTAGGAAAAAAAATAAATAATGGAACGAGGCGCAAGGCCGAGACATTATTTTATTTTTTCCGGACGAGGATACAGTATGAGCCCATATAAATAATACTGCAAAACCTTTATTCTATTCTATTACCGAAACAGCGTGATATAATGAGAAAGCATCGCGACCCTTATTGCGGAATAATGGGCCGTAAACTGACCAATTAGAATGCAGGCATTTTTCATAATGGGCAGCAGAGGTAATAGAATTTGACATTTTAAGTTCATTTAGCAAAATATGCCTCCTTGCGGCGGCCATCGTGGACTCCTAGAGTTTAAAAAAGTAAGCCCCCTTCATGCATTTAAAAACTGTTTCGTGTCAGTCCATGGATCAATTTTCTATCTGTAATGAAATTATAATGGCGTTTTTACATTAAAAAAAACGTCAGCCATTTGAACTGGGCAGACAAGCTAACGTGCATCTTTTTTCGGGGCGGAAACATACCTAATCCTAGTCGGGGGACATCCCCTTGAAGATGATATAGGGAAAATTAATCACTATTGGGTGCAAAGAACGGAATAGATGTTGGCAGCTTATTGGACATAAACTTCTTTAGATTTACCTTTGTCTTTAAAAATACCCCAAAACTATATATGATTTATTTCTGTTATGATTATTAGGGGTTACGACTGTCGCTAAGACCTAAACATATTAATTAGCTTATGGACTTAGATTTTTTTTTTGTTAAACGTTTTTTTTTTTTTAAAATTTCCCCACAAAATATTTAGTATCCCTATAACCACACCACACACCACAACAAACCCACACACACCAAACACAATAAAAACCGCACACTTACACACACAGCCTGGAAATAACAAAGTGAAACAATCTAAGGGAAGATATTTTCTTTGTTAATGTTGGTTGTCCAGTTTTTACAGCATGTCATTGACTTGGATTTTGAAGAGATTCATTCTTCAGGAAGTTTTAAGATTGACCAGCTCAATGCCTTAACTGATAAAACTTGATAACGCGATACAATCTGACAATTACATGTAAAAATAGTACCATGTTGGAAAAAATGCCGCTTTTAAAAACCCGTTTCAAGTGTTTTATGTAGCTAGGTATGGTACACTTGCTGCAGGCAATTCTTTTGCAGTAGACGTCTATATACAACGAAAAACGGAAAACGCTGCTCGGGTTTTTGGAATAAATCTATCTCATAGCGACGATTCGCGTGTAAAAAGGAATCACCTGGGGGGTCTGAAAACTAAGACGATAAATCGCGTTTAGTTCACACCCCCCGATTTTGTTTTTAAGACAAATAGCTCGCAAACACCGAACATTAGCCCTACCGTATGACTTGGTGATCACAAATCTACCAATCCCTAGATTAGTCGGATTTTAATCATCAAAGGTATGCAGATACACTAGTAATATGGTTAAACACAAAGACCGCCAATCTGTAACCGTTGGTTAATGTAAGCCTATTTGAGTTGGGTCACATCTAGCCTTGGGCAAAGAGAGGCCCATTTAATGAATCCTTTAATACACGGTAGCAAATAAAACCAACCCCTTCAAGAGGTTTTGATCAAATGTTTTGAATGAACATCTACGACAACGGATGACAGCTAGCTTCACGGATACTTAGACACTTAGCGAAAAAAAAACTGTTGAAAAAAAAAAAAAACCATTTATATCTCTGACATGTGTACTTTCAAACTCTTAGCATTTGCACGAGATATTCTGTAGTCACTTAAATTAGTTGCAACATCGAATTGCTCACTAACATGACTGGTCACAAAAGTCAATTCGTTTTATATTAAATTTAATCCATCTCAGGCATCAATTTAATACTAGCAATCACCTAATATAGTCCCATTCCGTTAACAAGAAAATATTTTTGGTGAATAAATTTTCACGCAGTGTGCTTCAGTAAAACTGTATGGGAGTTCATTAGCCTTTTCAATTTGTATTTGGCTAATATGCTCAAACTCTAGTGCTGTGCTTCAATATAAATAAGCAAATATTGGAAAAAACATTTTTCCACACTGCCATTATAATTTTGGATTTTAACTCATGTTATAAGCAATTATCGAATAGTAGTTTTCCAGAACCCAAATCACTTGAATAAATTCAGCTTAAATTTCTTAATCCAGAATCCTATGTATATTCCATGGCAGTACATTATTGGATGTTTTGTAGAAACATTGTAAAACATACAGCTCCGATTTGACGTTTGATTGAACTGTTACAATTTTAAAGGTCTTACGCAGTTTATGTATGTATGTTTTGTGTGTCATGTGTGTAATGTATGTATTGTTTATATGTATTCGTGTAAATGTATGACTATGTATGTATGACTGAATCCTATTTATTAGAGAACATCTATCTATACTCTACTAAGAAAGTGAGGTTTTCTTAAAAATCAATGTGAGGACTTTTAGTTGTCCTCACATTTTTTCTCTATATATAGTAGTAAAAAACCTTGATATATAGAGATACGGTTTAGTCCGTCTAAGTACGTGTTTTAAGACAGTTATATAGAGAAATATATACTGTTTAAGGACAGTTATATAGAGAATATATACTGTTTAAGACAGTTATATAGAGAAATTTTTTATTAGTTTTAGACACTTATATAGAGAAGAAAATCTGTGTTTAAAAAAAAAGTTATATAGAGAAATTTTAGTATTTAAGACAATTATATAGAGAAATTTATAGTGTTTAAGACACCGTATATAGAGAAATTTATAGTATTAACGACAGTATATAGAGAAATTTCTAGTGTTTTAAGACACTTATATAGAGAAATTTATGTAGGTATTAAGACAGTTATATAGGAAATGTATAGTATTAAAGACAGTTATATAGAGAACTAGAAAATTTATAGTATTTAAGACAGTTATATAGAGAAATTTATAGTAAAAACAGTTCATAACGAATAAACCTCAATACTAGTGTTGAGGTTTATTCCGTTAAGAAGACTTTTAGTCTTTTACAAAAAAAAAATCTTATCCTCCAAAACCCCCACCATACCTAACTGGGCACTTTAACTTACTAATATATCAGAATCTACTTTCTGTAGTGTCAGTTTTATCATGTACTCACCCCACAATGTAGTTCGTAAGCCTGTATTTGTGTATGTGTGTGTGTATGTGTGGGTGTATGTATGTATGTGTGTATGTATGTGCTTACAAGAGTGACGTTAAGTGGGTATTTGTAAGTACTAGAGTAACATGAAGAAGGTTTTTTTACGTTAGGTGGGTTTTTCTAGTGACGTTAAGTGGGTTTTCTACTAGAGTTACTACGTTACTATTTGTCCTATAACGGAATAAACTGTAATCTAGTATTGAGTATTTTTCTAGTTTAGTAACTATATAGGCTTGCGGCGCAATCCTCTTGGCTAAGAAAATGAGTAGTTTAGTAAAAAAAATGAAAAAAGTTTCTTTTTAATAAAAATATCTGTCTAAAGAGTGTCTTTTTTAGTAAAAATTATTCGTTACTATATAGTAACTAAATTCGTTACTATACTACGTGAATAAAAAAAAATTGTGCAAGGATTAAAGATGATTTTGACCTTAATGCAATCACTATATCATAGATTTAGTGTTATAAAACACGTCTAATATACTTCCAAATGTTGAAAAATTGAAAGAAATCGATCAAATAATAATCCAGATATGACCAAATTTGTAAGCACACCCCTTTTTTCGCCATTCCTATGGGATTTACACACACATTAAGCTTGCGTTTGTGAGAATGTACAATATGAATATCATAATGCCTTTGTCAACTTAATGCTACATTTTCTTGATTATTTCAACTACGGATTAATCAATGAATTTATTTATACCAATGTGCCAACTGATATGACGAATCCAAACACCAATTCACCTGCTGCAGAGCAAGAAAACAAGATCTTCCCATTGTTTAGGATATTGCAAAGAGTTTAGTCCCTTTAATTGGCATAACTTGTATCTATACCTGGATTACAGTAGTAGTGTTGAAAGTAGAAGTGTTTTCATTTACACATCAGGATTATTTGGGTGAGATTTTGTGTGAACATTAAATTCTTTTTGAAGATCAATGAAGGAGATTATGGCTATTCATAGATCAATTAAACAAAATAGCATGGGTCATCATTACTTTCACAATGCTATGCCCCGTATATCGTACATCAAGTTGACGCATTCTTGCTTAACTATGTAAATCCCATTGGAATGAAGGAAAAAGGGGTGTGCTTACAAAATTGGTCATATCTGGCTTATTTTTTAATCGTTTTCTTTCATTTTTTCAACATTTGGAAGTATATTAGATTTGCTTTATTAAAACAACAACAAATCTATGATTCAGTGACTTTATCAAGGTCGAGGTCATCTGCAACCGTTGCACAATTCTTTTTGATTCACGTATAGTATAGTAACTAAAAGTGTTTTTCTTACTATATAGTAACTAAAAAGTGTCTTTTTAAGAGGTTTTTTTAGTAAAAACCACTTAATGTATGGATGTATGCGAATATAAATCGATGTGCGTACGTGTGTGCGAGTATATGCGTGCGTGTGTTATTAGGAACGCAACCACTTAGTGGTAGCTCTAGATGGAACATAAAAGTGAAATCATCGTTTCCAATGGGAGGAGTTTGGATGTGGAACATTTTCGAATGAAAATGAAGGTATCATAGAAATCAATTTTACGATTTTTTCCTCAAATCTCATACAGGGATTTGAAATCTTTCTGATACGTGATCACAAGGTTAATGATATATATTTTTTGTTTCGTATTCATAATTTTATTGAAATGTTTGATTTGATGTTGGCAATTGTGGTTATCATTCATTGTTATACAAAGTCTAATCTTTCAAATGATGAAATCGCCATGTTTCTAGTGTAGAGAAAATTACGGGGCCTTTAAATGGACACATTTGTTATTTTTTCAATTGTTTCTATCTTTTTATTTTTCACACCCCTCGTAATATCAAATTATTATCTCATTATTATACCATGGTCTATGTGGATCAGATCGAAACCCAGATACAGACATAACAGATATCGACACACACACCGACACATGTCAACACCTACACACAATCTGACAAAAAACACCCAAGTCTCAGAGCGTGAATAGGAATTGAGCTTGTGAGACGCATTAGATTTTGTTTTGTCTTTTCTCGAAAGACTAACTCTAGATTATGAGCAGCACACTATGAGTCAGTCCTGGAGCATGCTTTTTGGGAAGGTAGGAAAAACAGCATGCTTCCAGGGCCAGTCTCGGATATATTACCCTCATTTTACTTGAACCTCTTCTCTTTTTGATATATATTTTAATTTAAAAAAAATGAATAAAATAGATTTCACTTATCCGCGGGGGTGATGTGTCCGCACCCTCAACTCGGCCTACGGGTCTGCCTGGGTTGGGTCAATCAGACAATAAACTCACCCTGGTCGCGTTTTTTATGATAACACGTACATTTTAATTATGAAATAATTCTGGAGATTTATCCAATATCAAAAGGAGACTGGTTTTACTTTACCTGAACAGCGTGGATTGATTATGGGCTAATTGCACAAACGTGTTTTGTTATTTAAGCTACTTCGTGTTTAAAAAGTTCTCTTCCATTAGATAGTGTAGATTGCTTTAGGCAAGTAGATTGCTTTAGGTAAATTCCATTTTTGTATCTTCTTTGATTATTAGCTACCCAAGTGACACATTTGGAAATAATTTATGACCTTAAGTTGCACTTTCTCAGAACCTACGCACACATGTACACAAGCACACATCCACCCCCACTCACACAAACCACACATTTCTAGAAAGGAAATGATCTAGAAACAATGACAAAATGTTCATAAAACCTAATATTTTACAAAACTCTTTTAAGAAAATAGTGATCTCGTTCAACCGTATATACTTTTCAGGAAAATTCTTTTCTTCCAACATACTTATTCTTAAACTGCTGTGAAAATTCACGCGATTTTATTCCTTCCTGTCTGGTCTAAATTGGATAATTTATACTGGGTATACGCACTGCATATCTAATCCACGTTTATACCGCGTTTTATTACATTCGAGTAGGTCTGTCTATGTTTCCTACGTTCGTTTACGTTCAATGGGATGTTCGATTTTTTTTAATTGGGTGATGGCCGTCCTATCTTGTAACATTTGAGCATTGTGATTCAAAAAAGAGATACAGAATGCCTTGATATAAAGATCTATGAATGAGAATAGTCTATTAACCTAAAATAATGGCATCGACGGTTGAGACACGGCTTTGTCAAAAATAATAATTTTATTTTCCTAATAACATATACTTCAAAATCCCTTAATGAAAGCTTTCAAATCAGTTTATGATGTAGCAATACAGGTGTCAAATACAAATTTAAACTTGAGATTGAAAGGGAATTGAATAGTCTTTAGTTCAAAATGCTGAACTAAACGTGTAATAAACCAAACAAAAGCTAATGCTTGTGGTAAATTAAATCATGAAATAGGCCATTTCAGCACTTCCTTATTATTTTTTTAGCATTTTTCATAATCATTGGGAGTTGATGCAATTGTGCAGAAGGACAGACTGAATAAATTTTAACAATGCTAACGTTGATTTTTATTTTTAAAATCCCAATCTGCCAGCAATCTGTTAACGCAGATTTGGTTAAATTGTCCACGGTAACCTTAATCAAAATATTTTGACCGGGTAACTCTTAATACCACGAAAAACTGCGTTTTCTATCAATTCGTCAATCAAAATACTCATTGGTCAGTGGTTAAATTCTTCCACTCCGCTTGGTTCTCAGTAGTCCTCGGGCAAACACGAAACGGCCAACATTCGCTGCAGATTTAGCCTGATAAACGCTCTAGATCTAGAAAGTAGAAGATCGGCAACAAGCCATGCTTGACCTACTTGCAGCAGACACTTGAGGGTGAAATAGCTCGCCATGATATAAAGCCAAAAACCAAGGCGGGCTCTGCTCAAGCAGACATCCGCCTACACGACGGATAACCCCATTATCAGGTCGGATCTAGGGCGGTATATTAGAAGTGGAAAGGCGAGTCATTCCACGCCTGTTAGATGTTTTGATGTGGTTAAAATATGAATTTTATTAAACTAGTTTGCTTATTATTAGGATAAGTTTTAAATCGTGTTCTTTCCATCAATTCTTGTAAAATTTGATATTTCGTTGGGTGTGTTACATAAGTGACGGTGTTGAAGTCGTATGATTTTAACGAAAGCAAATATAACTGCTACGAGCTTATGTAGATTTATAATTTTAGTAGAAAAAATGACCGTTGTTCATTATCAGTCGGAGAGATATGGTCCAAGTTATGGCCTGACCCTAAAGTTGAGTATATACACATATTTTTTGCTGATAGATAAGGGTGTGTAGAATTAGAATCTGCCGGGTGCCACCTTGACACCCTTGGGCGTTTTGACAAATCCAAGATGGCGTTGTCATAGATGATAATTATCTATTCGACCCTATATTATCAAACTATGGAGTTAATAAATATACTATAGGACCCAATGAACAAGTGCATGATACTTAATTGTAACATTGAGTCATACTTCAAATTCAAAATGGAAGCCAAATCTAATAATTTTTAAATATGCCCTATAACAGCAAATACCTGCGACAAAAATAAACATGAAGTACTTAGATTATGTTGTTAGACACAATAAATGTATTTCTGATACTTTTAAAGTTGTAACATCACGTCAATCAATATGACAGCCAAAAACGTGAATATATTCAAAAAATGCTTGAGACAAATTTCTAAATATTACCTTCAAGTATGAATTATTGTGTCAATGAAACAATTAGAAATGTACCTATGATCATAACCATGTGATACCAGGTTATCCCGATAAATAAAAATGGGTCAAATTATTCATTGAGTGCAATACTGTATATGTGAAAAAATATAATTCCTATGGTACTTTGCCAACTTTGCACCACATTAGTTTTATTTCGATTTTGGCGCATTTAAAACAAATTGAAATGTATGCTGTACATTGCTTAGAATCAAAGGTACGTTCCTAATGTCATTGACACATTGATTTCGATTTGAAGGCTGTAATACTTATAAATTTGTATCAAGTATTTTTCGAAGATATTTACGTTTTTGGCTGCCATATTGATTGACGTCATGTTACAATTTTTAAAGTATCAGAAATACATTTATTGTGTCTAACAACATAACCTAAGTACTCCATGTCTATTTTTTATCGCAGGTATTTGCTGTTATAGGGCATATTTTAAAATTATTAGATTTGGCTTCCATTTGAATTTGAAGTATGACTTAATGTTACAAGTGCCATATACTTGTTCATTGGATCGTATAGTATATCTAGTAACTCCATAATATAGGGTTGAATAGATAATTTTCATTATGGCGACACCATCTTGGAGTTCTCAAAACGCCCAAGGATGCCCAGGTGGCACCCGGCAGATTCTTATTCTACACACCCTAATCTATCATTTTCAGCAAAAAAATTGTACATAATACTCAAACTGAGTCACCTGACATGATTTAACCATTCTTTGTTTTAGAATCCTCCCAGGTATGCTACTCCATATGACCTAACACTAGCAGTTTAAAGACAAAATGGGCAGAAAATGGGAAAAAAAAAAGACTGATCGTAGCTTTAAAAGTATACTGGCAGGAATTTTCTGTTTCTCTCTCGCTTGTATTGTTTTTATTTTACCTATAATTATGTTTTAAGCGTGTCCTCATAAAGCCACTATGAGCGATTACTTGAAAATATAAGCAAATCACGCCCCTATTTGTCATCAAGTCCACTTTTGCACTGTTGTATTGGAAATTGTTGTAGTAAAGACCCTTGTAAGTGGCTAAGCTTAACACGCCGTATTTGTCAATAAATCATGATTTTTATGCAATGTTTACTACAAAAGTCGGGATCCCAACCCTTTTTTCAGGTCTAAAAACACTGGTAAATGGCCTCCTTCAAGACCGCTTTGAAATGATTTAGTGCCTGTTTTTCGCAAAGAACAGTAATATAAGGTGTTGATATGACCTAACAATAGCAATCTAGAGACAAAACGGGCATTTTGAAATTCAGAAATAAAAATGACTAAGCTTTAATAGCTTTAGTGGCTTCAATTAGCATGCTGTTTTTTTTCAGCAGGAATTGCTTACACACCTGTTGCCTTTAGGGTATTTATATAGCGCCCATTTTGTTCGCCTTACTGTGTAAACCAGTATTAATGATATTTTTTGTTATTGCCACCCAAAGGTTTGATGTGTTGAGCCGGCCTACGCTAAATAATTCGGTTCTGATGATTTGTCATTTAGACAACGGAAATTAATTTGTATAAAACTGAGGGCGCTATATAAATGTCGTGTTCCTATGGACGGTGAAACAGGTGTGCTGATGTACGTAATGGCCCTTTAAGCAGCGGGGAAGATGACCGTACACGTACACACTTCTCCAATACAATTTACAAAGTAAGCGCGCCGCTCATACTCTCATTACTGAATGGTGAGTCATATTTGTGATACAGCTTGGGGTGATTTTGGAAATTATGCAATTGTGTTCATGACGTTCGAGAGGCTTAAGACACAGGTGGTAAAAATATATGCGCAATGATAATGGAAAATCCGTATGGTCTCGGCTATCGGAAGCTGAAACAGATTTTAGATAAGACTTTCCGTTGTTGAGGTTGGTGTGTTTTATGTTACTTAACGTTGCGCAATGAGTCAATCCGGAAATTGAGGGTTGAAAAAAGTACTCCTAAATAATCGTAGATTATGCGCGAAATAACTGTGAATAGTGAGATGTACTATCTTTGTCAGTATTACTTAGATCAGTGCTGAACCCACAGTGTAATTCATGCCAGGTGACATTTACTTTTATTAAGGATGACATCGCAAATATGCATGGCTATTTAGCCGTGGAACCAAGTTTGAACTGGGAAAAGTAAGGGAGTATGATTGCTGTCATAATATCATGCGCGGAACCTGTTTGGGGCGCGGTCAAGCAGGGTTTGCATGAAACGTACAATGTACACACATATTATGCATTAGGTTGTTGTGTATACTTAGGTCAGTCACCAGAATGTACTACACATGCGCGAATTGCCGTCGGTGGCTTATACTCATTTGCCTTCCTCCAGTGCAGGTGTCGTCAGGCGGATTGACGGTAGCACCAGTACACCGCGCGCGCTGCTCAAACGGTGGCCTTTGTACACGCGTGCCTAAAAGCTGCGTCAAGGTTGTGACATCACTGACACGGAGGGAGAGAAATGAACTATAGCGTCGGTGACTTGTCACTAGAAATCTTCTTACAGGCTTCAATAGAAGAGGTTTGTTGTGCGTACATTATAAATCTATTTACTTTACTTATATTGGCTAAAGATCGAATACAAAACTTAACCTTATTTTCACACTATCACGTCGAATTATACAGCATTTCAGACTGACAAGTGCCATTGACTAGTGGTGACCTAGCAACCGTGAGGCTAGGCTTCCCTTTTAAAGAGGTAGAAGGGTTGAAATGAGGAGGGGTCTGGGGATAAGAATCGTCTTTGGATATTAATCCAAGATTATTCGCTTGTGATTTAATCCTGTACGGTGTCAGAAAATGTGAATGACTTACTATCGAATGTTTCAAAAGCACAGATAAAAGATGGTTGACATAGGGAATTTCTGTTACAGGTGCATAGGCCTCATATATGAAAAGATTATTTCCAGAAGTGCCACAAATAATGCAGGCCTATATGTATAATTATTCTTATAGAAAACTGGGAAAATGCGTTTGGATAAACATCCATCTCCATTCAAAAATAGTAACTTCATTTATTTTAAATGTCACGAGGAACCACAAAAAAAACCACGTGGTCCCTTAATGATTTCAAATAATTTTACAACTTGGCAAATAGGGCATAAACTTTATAAGCACTGCGGCATAATAGGCCCAGACGGTAAATAACACCAGGGAAGGATGAGAAGAAGGAGATGGCTCGAATTTGCAATCCGATTACCCAGGATTACTCTCATCATAGCTAATTGTAGAAACTTCAAGGGCACTCGATTGGACTTTGCAGGAATGTGTTCAACCGCCTCAAGTTTGGCCGTTCGGGAAGGGTTTCACAACAGGAAGTAATTGACACACTCCCACTTAAAAATAGCTTATTAATTTGCAGCCCTAAAAATCTCTGCTGGCAATGAACTCCGCGGTTGTTGACGGATTGTTATTCTTTTAATCGTTGGCGAAATAATTGAGGAATATCAGTGACTTTTAAACGAAAGAAAACAGCAAAATCGACCCTTTTTCGGTAAGCTAACAGTTGATAAAGGTTTTGGGGGTAAATGAAAAGACTTAGTATTTTAGCCTAATTTACAACTATCGTTATTTCCTGTGAAATATGATATGATGAATGATTAGATAAAATGCATTTTCAATACAACTCAACAATACTTTTTGGTGTCAGAAAGTGTCCAAGTGCCAAAAATACTTTGAAAATTTGGGGTCAAAGTGGTTTATAACTGATGCAGGCGAGTCGTTTCGCCTGTAATGGTCACAACATAGTGTATAGACCCTGTGCAAATAACCAATTGAAAACTGTTGTACTTGGAGTTATGGGATTAATGACAGGTGTATGAAATGGTTCTAGCAAGTAGCGTAAGTCTTTGTCCAATCGATTGGATTTAAGCCGATTGAGACGAATAGGCGGTTGAACAGATTATCTTTTGAAGTAGAGTCGAACCACCTCCTTCTGTCTCCTCTCTTGATAAAACATATCCTAGATGGGCCTCTTGCGATGTTAATGATTCTGTGGAATTAAAATGCCCAATAACGTGTCCAAAAAAGTTTTGGAAGTCTCAAAGGTCGCTTGGATTTACTATACCATTTCCTTTCCATGTGGAGAGACATTAAACCAAAATAAACATTACCCAAAGGCTGAATAGTTATGTTTTAACTCGGATTTTTTTTATGTCTAAAAGTTCCTTAAAGAGAATTTACTTGTCTAGTTAACACTTTGGAAAAAGGACTCTCATAGTAAATTAAATCTGAGTTTTGTGAGGACCATACAACCCCCAAAAGAGGTTCAGCTTTCATCGACTAAATATTTCAGGTGTCGACGAATTATAGTCCGGCGTAATCATAGTCCGGCTACAACGGTAAAGGAATAGAACACGTCATTCTGTGACGTATTTTCAAAACATAGACCCACAACGCCGTTGCTAGATACTTTGCAAACGCCGTTCTGACAAAACATTCACAACGCTTTGCAAGCTTTACAACGCTTTGCAAGCTTCGCAGCGCGGTGCTAAGGTTAACAAGCCCTAAGGGTCATAACGCATTTTGCGCGCGCGTTGTGAGAAGTCACAACGCGTTGCGAACATTTCGGCAAAACGGGTTGCGACATTTCAGCCAACGCGTTGCGGTTGTCGGCCAATCAAAAACATGAATCACAACGCGTTGAGGCAATACGTTATGACCCTTATTGCCTTCACAAGCGTGGGAGTTTACAGGGCGTTGTGAAGCTCGCACGCGTTGTGATGGCTTGCAACGCGTTGTTGTGAAAGCCATAAGGGTCATAACGTATTGCCGCACGCGTTGGATCTATTTTTGAAGGACGTCCACAGAAATTCATGATTTTGAGTGGCCGACGCCGCAACGCGTTTGCCGAAATGTCGACACGCGTTTTGAGATTTCCACAACGCGTTGCTAGATACTTGCAACGCCGTTGTGGGGTCTATTTTTGAATACGTCACAGAAATTGATCATTTTATTGGCCAACACCGCAACGCTTTGTGAAATTGTTGGCAACGCGTTGCTACTTTCCTCGCAACGCGTTGCGTGCCATACCGTTTGGCCCTTATGGCGTGCCATATTAGGTACTGCCTTTTGGGCATTGTGAGTGGAAATTGAAACTTTCTGTTAACGGTTTTGGATAAGGGAGCGATGTTGTGGAGCTATAAATTGGGATATGGTTGTTGTTACGAAGTCTTCTCCAGGGCCGACAGGCTTGTGTTGGTTTTTTTGTGACGGAAAAAGTCGGTGGGAATTTTGAACGAATTGTGAGGCAAGTTGTTTCAAGAAATTGGTGTTTTGTTTCTCGGCCCTCCTCGCCATTTGGACAGTCCATTTTCGTAAAATAGGAGGGGGTGTAACTTAGTACCGTGGCGAATTTGTACGCTAGTTGCGGAAATAAAGGCCTGTATTACTTTTTCACTGATGGGGATAGAGATATGTAATGTTATATTCTTTTATAGGCTATAAGAAAAACAGTTTCATATTATGTATGAGTAATTTGGCTTGCTTTTATATCTCGGTAAATATTACCGTCTCTAGGCTTTAATGGTCCGTGTCAATTGGGTTACCTCGATCTTGTCTCCATCGCTTGACAACTGCGCATATCACACATCTAAGTTGCAAGTCGCTTTAGGGGCACAGCGGTCTAAGGTGTTTGCGCACATGTATTTTCCCCCGGTATGGTCCAGGGTTTCGAAATCGTTAAAGAAGTTTGATTTCATATTTGTTTTGATTTGTTGTTTTAATTTCGTTTTGTTCTTAAGTTGAGCTGTTTGTTATCAGGCAAAGTGTGCCGTTAGTTTGCTTTTTTCTTCTGGGCCGTCCACCCTTTTATTCTTTTTCGTTCTTCGTTTAAACCTACAACGCTTAAGTGACTCACGAAGTTGGGAATAAAGTCAGGGGCCAAAATAAACATCATAATAAACAAATTACCATTGAAACCAAAACAAAATAAATTTATATATCAAATAAAATAAAAAATAAAAATTCAAAAGCATTAATTGACATTACATCAAAGTCGTTTCCCCTCCGGTTCCTCAGCGTGGTGGTGTTAACTGGGTTATAGATTAGGGCTCTTCTTATGCCACGCAAACTAAAAATCTAGTTGTCATCCTACGTTCAAGGTGTGGTTTGAGAAGTGAAGGGAGTTTTTGGCAATACAGCACTTTGGTACCGCACAACATTCAAACCAATCAACTCTTCAACGCCTCTTATAGTACACAACAGCCATATGTCGACAACATGGCGTTAGTTCATTTTTGTGTTAAAAGCGATTTCTCATTGAATTTAATTACTTTGAAAGGGTGAAATTCAAATGAAACCATGTTGCCCTTTTTTCTTGACCGTGTTAGACCTTCAAATTCCAAGAGGCCCTGTGGACGGACATTCAACATAAATCTGCCAATTCATATATTGGGCCTTCTTGGGCAATGTTACTACTACACTACTATTGTTTAACTGACAATACGAAATAATATGCCGGGGGGCCGTTTTAAGGACAATTGAATGTATTTCTATGTTTTTTCCAGCTATTTCACCTTTCACAATGGCTGCCCACTTAGCACAAAATGGCCTGCCATTACCGTTTAAAAATGTTTCCTAAATTGGGGTTAAAATACCCTACTTCATAAATTGCTAGTAAACTTACCAGAACGAAGCTAGAATACATATAAACAACTAGAATGAATTTCGATGTCCTTTTTCAGCGATTTTCTCTGTTCAAACTGGCTGCCGATTTAGTTCAAATGGCCACCATCACACCATTAACTATTTAGGTGCAATGTTAAGTTCCCTTGCCACTTGGTAACCTGGCAAAGTAAGTTAGCATATACCATAAAATAACTGCTGGGATGAAACATTGACATTACATTCTAATTAATGAAATTTCTAACACAATCTTTCCATTTTCTTTCCTCTTATGTTGTTAGTTGTGATAGAGACGCCAAGCAAGATAAGCATTATGTGTACATATATGGAAAGAACCCCCAAGAGCCAAGTCACATCCCAACTAGAAAGAACTTGAAATAAGACCAACTAGAAAAGAAATAGGAAAGCCACAATACGCTAAAGAACAATTATGCCGCAAGATAAACCAATACTGTAGCAAGATAAAGAGACAGCACCCAAAAAAGCACCAAACAAACAAAAAGAAAGAACTAGACATATGAGCAATTAGTGAGCAAAGAACTATCAGCAATGCCAGGTAACAAGGACAATAACTAGCCAAATAAAAGCAACTGCATAGCGAAGCAAATCCCAACTAGACAGAACTTAGAAATAAGACCAACTAGAACATAAATAGGAGCAACAGATACCACAAGACAATTGTGTGCAGCGATACCAATAGGTAGCAAGATAAGATACAAGCCCCAAATGCCTAGTAGCCTGCAAACAAGAAAGACCTAGACAAACATGAGCATGATGAATTTGCGATGATTGAGGAACCAGATGCTACTACTTCATGGTTGTCAATTCCAGGCGATGCATAAATAGTTGTACACTCATCAGATACTGACTTGTTCTTGCGATGATTCTTTGTATCCAAGCTACCTAAGAATAACATTTTTCTTCACATGCAACGGGAAAGAAAGAGGAAAGATAAATAGAACCCATAATATAGAAGCCTGGATCCACAGCACGCTCCAGCACTTCTTTTTCCATGCCTTTACGCAGCTTCAGATATGAGTGGCAAATTGCAGGCAGGACCAGGAGGGATTTTTATGATATTCAAGTCCTGTAACGATGACGAAATCCTTATGCATTGGAACAGCTTGGTCAGGGGAAGAACATCCTTCTCATGAGATGTTTCTCATTCTCAGTTGAAGAGTGTTCATCCTGCTTTACTATACGTCAAGGTGTCCACTATGGTCAAGGACTCCGGACGTTTTTTTTGTGCTCCAATCGTCAAGTTGAAGGATTCAAAAAAATAGTTCCCCATATTTTTTATCGTGCCCACAACAAATTGCACTGACATGGTTCAATCACCAGTAGTGGACCGGGTGTTCTTCCAACACACCAGATTAGTACGGATCTACTCACTGATGGCCCACTTTTTTTTCAAGGAATAGCTCCTTGTAGAGACACCACCTGTCACCGTTGAGCTTAGTTTCTCCTTTTTAAGAAAAGCCACTGCCTGCTATATTCTCCCCCTGTGAGGTGACTTATTTTAGGGAAATTCACCTTATGCAGTACTCTTTGTCTAGAGTAGTGTGTTTTCTTGGATGTCTCTGTTCTCTGGACCAGACTTGGCGGGTTAAAGCTGGTTTTGTGAGAGCTCAATCATTCCACTTCCCTCAGCATATTGCTGGAGTTACTTATAGCTCCATCTGTGAATCCTTTGAAGCTTCTGCTGAGCAAGATAACATAGCTCGCTCTGATTGCCATTTTGGTGCTGTATATGTTATAGCCTTTCTCTTTTCTTTATTAAAAAAAGAAAAAACCTAAAATTTTTGAAATTATGTATGCAGAAAACCTCTGCTTCCTACTTCTAATGGAAAGTAGAATATTGTAGACCATCCTCTGTTTCCACGTCGGCCATTAGATCTTGGCATTTGCCCTTCTTTCCTAGCAAGATCATTGGAAAGTTCTCCTCCATAGGACCGTCACCTCTCCTAGGATCACTGTCTTTGATTTGGTAGAAAAGATGGTGATATTGGTCTCTTACTGTCCCTGCCAGTCATTTCTTGAGGGAACCTATTTGTTTTTGTGTTTCTCATCCACTCAGATAATCCAGTCTGGCTTCTTCAGACATGTTGGTTGGTGCTGTCTTAAGGCTTGGTAAGACTGGATTTCGATAGGTTGTACCATCAGCTGTGCGAAGGCTATTTGTAGAATGGAGTTCATATTCTCAGGGTGCGATGGTTTTAGTTTTTTTCTGATTTGCCTCTACGACGTCCAAACCTGTAAAGATTGCTCTCAGTGTTTTGGATCTTTGTGCACCAGTGTTTTAACTTCCGCTTTGTAAAGATAACTACACCCTTGGGATTGGAACAGTGTACAATTACGATGATGGCATATGGGAAGAGTCCCAAGATTGGCCTTGCCCCACAGCTTCAGATTGGCTTTGGCAGGGGATGGAAGTTGATCATGGATTGCCTTGATGTGGAAAGACAGCGGCTCTGGCGGTCCACCAGACATACAAAAGTTTCTTCTCCAGAGGTGTCGACCTGCATTACAAGCCTCCCAAGTTCAACCACTGCCCCTTGTTTCGCACAATCCTTAAAGTCGACAAACATGCCTTCCTTAGCTACATCTTTTTATTGAGCTTGTGAGGCCATTCCCTTGTTCTTGATGACCATTCTTTGATCAGCTTTTGGTTACTGTTTTGTAACCCAAGACCGGTCTAATCCGTCTGACCTCTACCCATTTCATGTATAATTAGATGCCGCTTCTTTTCTGTTCTATTCTTTCATATATTCCATCTTTTTGGCGTTCGTCTTTTTTACTTTCCCTGCATTTTTGTAGAGTGTCTAGATGTACTCCATCTTATGATGTTTGAATGCTTCAGCACCACAAGCCATAAACAACTAGTAAATGTGGATGCAGAAATGAGTGGCCTGGAAATTGCAACCTGGTCGATTCAACAGTTGCCCTGCATGAAACAATGTCATGCAATATGTTTGACAATAGATACACTAATGAGGCTGTGGGTGTTGACACATTTTCAATTTTATCGATTGATTCAGTCACTCATGTTTATTAACGCATTATCACATAGGACAACTAATGGTGGTATTAATTATTGACCAGAAGATAAGATTCGTGGTTTAAAAGGAAAGGGGGCTGATTTCAATTCCTGACAGGTTTGATATAAAATTACCAATGTCTAATTGCAGGCTATGGCAATAGCTTATATATATTACTTTATATCAATATTAATAGTGCTTAGGGGTTTCTTTGAATTTTAAAATTATTCATCGTAATTTGTTTTCGATTAAAGGTCTTCTTCATATTTTTTTGCCCGAGCTCAGACTTCAAAAACACTACAATGATTTAGCTTGATCAAAAGGTAGTTAGGGACTGTTGATGTTTGTGAGCTTACATTAACGCTCAATTCAAAAAATTAACTGATTTATGCTCACGATTTGTTTATGACTTCAAGCATCTAAAACAAGACTTTGTAATCACTAACAATGGATCCCGTAAAGTAAAACACTTTTCAATGCTATTGTTATTAGACATAGATGATGGGGAAATGGATGCACATGTTACAGTTTACCACCTTTTAACATATGTTACTCAAGAATGCATGTGCGCATGATGTTGAAGGCCTTTTATTTTGAGGCGGCCATCTTGGTTTACTAATTATGAGGATGGAACATGTATTCAATACGATGCATGTATGAAAGAGACATATGTCGTTCAAAGTCCTAACAGTTAACTTGTTTATACCATTGCATAGGATATTCGACATATTTGCTTCACATTACAGGCAATTTTATCCATACCTTGGTAAATTGGCAGCCATTTTGGACTACATTTATATAGGCCTGTTGTATTTTAATAGACTTTGTGCCCATCTACAGGTGCTTTTGGCTGCCATCTTGGAGTTTCCACTTACCACCCCTTCAGAAAAAATGGCAAATGTTTTTTGTTTCATTTTATGTCCCCCAAGAGACAACATCAACTTTAGAGTTCGCTTAAACACAACAAATTGAACGCACGACATAAGGCTCTGTACTATTAGTCGTCCACAAAGATCCGGCCCCAGCCGAGGAGAAAACAGGCGCGGTGTACTACGGCGTTCCTTGTAAAGGTTGCAATAAAGTCTACCTAAGAGAGTGCTTGGCGAACGTTTAAATAACAGTCTGCCCTCTTTCATATCCATCTGCTCTCGCAGAACAAATAAGACCACATGACAGACACGACCTGAACATTGAATTTCAAGTGCTATGCAGGGAGGATAACCTCTCATCCCCCAGGAAGTGAGCGGGGCTATCTTATAAAGAAATACCCTACCCCGCCCTGAATAGGAGAGTGGCAGTGAAATACCAGAGATTATTATTCTCTACAGCCACAAGCCTCGTAGGACACCACCACGTCAGAAGTAGAGAATCTGCCAGTCAACATCCAGCTACTGTTCATTCAATTAGCTTAGACCCGCGGCATTTTTACACTTAAGTGACCCAAGGGGGGGCGGGGGTTTCCTAGGGACCCCCACATTATCCCACAAAATTGTTTTCCGCGCTGGCCCTTTACGCGTGGGATTTTGCGCCGATTGTTTATTTGTAATTGTCTGAAACTTTAATCGCTTCTTTTTCATACCAAAATAATTAAAATTTGGGGGGGGGCCAACCGGTCATGATTTAATTAGGGGGGGTCCCATGGAACCCCGCCCTTGGGCACTAACATAAGTCATTTCAGAATATTTTTAAAAATAATAATAAGAAAACCAATAAACCAAGTCAATTTTTTGCTTGATCATAGGGGAGTTCACAACATACATGTAAGTAAACATTATTAGTAACAGAAAAAAAAATAACCCTTATTGCTGAAAACAAACAATTTCATCATGGATGTTGCCAACCCGTTCTTACAAACTCTATGGGAAAATTACGTGCATTTTTGCAACACCCGTAAAACATACATGATTCCATAAAACTGCAGTTTGTTTTACATATCTGTATTTGGGTCTTCTAGAATGATATCACATAAAAATAATTTTCAAAATTGTTTGGTGTAAGCGCAAGGCTCATTTTGAATTTTCCGTCCTTTTTTCCCAAATTTTCGCGTGTTTTGAAACAATGTCTGACCCCTAAATTGCGGCCCAAATAACAATTTCTTTTTTGTTGCTGATTTGGGGTTGTCCTATGACTCCCTTTCCATGTGGTATAAATTTCCTCTCAAAAATTCCCTCGGGAAAGTGGTTTCCCCTTAGGGGGGAGGGGGCCATGGACCCCCCCCCCCCCCAACAATACCCCCCCCCCCCCCCCCTTGGGCACAAACGGAGTGAAACCCCTTGGTCACTTAAGTTGTTAATTATTTAAGAAAATGTTTTTTAAAACTTTTTGAAGGACATGTGAAATAAAGTTTGTAATTCACCAGACTTTTTAATTTAAAAACTTATGGATGGAATTTTACCTACAAATCTATCTGAACTTCTGACCCTTTTCCTTCCAAGTGCAATATCTTATCCAACGTCTGGTATCATTAACAATTGACGTGTGCAGTGGTCTTGTATTATACTCAGGTAGAAAAAGCACCTATCGATGTAGCGATACCCACTGCGACCAATATCGGCGGACCAGAGGATCTTGGTCGGACAGTGACCTGCACATATGTGTGTCATCTTTCTTCTCTTAAAGGCTGCTCAGAATTTCGAATATATATTTTTTGTGTATTAATTCAAGAGTGTCAACTATAACTAGATGTATACATTTATTAATCTTCCCTGGAGTGGCCAGCGCACGATAGTGTTGAAAAAAACACCATGTGCGCTTGGCCGGTTTCGACCGGCGACCTTCGTATTACATGCACGACGCCTAAACCAACTATCTCATCAAAGGCAGGTGGTAGAAGAGCGATCTAGATATCTTCTATAGTGTTCAGTTCGATAGGTGTCCTTCGCTTTCCTAAGCGGATAGCATCAGAACTGTATATTTAACCATATACGATTATATTTGTTTTGAGATTTAAAACTACTTATTTCTCCAGGTAGAACTAAGATACTTACTAAATGCTCTTCCAAGTGTAGAGATGAATCGGATGTTTCGTTTTCATCAAGGTACACATTTATTAATATACAGTATAAAAACAGTGCCACTAGGATACCAGTGTATAACACAACTTCCGGATCCGGAAATTTTAAAAAAAACAAAGTTGCATTTTCTATATCATTTGAGCTTAGTTATTTCAACACAGTGATTATTATATGGACAGTATTATGTCTTTTGCAAAGCAAACACATTTTTTTTTAAAATTGAGGGCGCCCTCCTGTGAAATCTCGAGTCGGCCTTTACAGGAAATAAATAAAAGAAATTATTGTATTGTATTCTTTGAAAGTTTAAAGTGGGAATATTTGTCATAACAATTAGGATAGGACACAGGAATAAAAATCACGGGGATAAAATGATTGCTATTTATACTTTACTAGCATTGGTCATGATATGGAAGCAAGTCTTCTACTGTCAAAGAACTATGCAACGTATAACACACTATATTATGATGGAACATTTCTGAAAAGTTTATGGGCTTCATTGCGAATATTCGGCTATAATTCAATATAATTGGGCGTGAAGAAATTACTATTTCCGATGCACTTCAAAATCTGTGGGTAATTAGAGAATACCATCTTATCTTTCACGATTTTCCCGGAAATCAATATGGTCTATTCCGTAGGATCTTGTCAATGGTAGCTAGCTAGGCACGTTATCATGGGGGACTCTCAGTTTCCTTTACACCGATCCATGAATCGCATAAATACCCAGGATGAATACCCAATATAAAATCTAGCTATTTATCAAGATGAAGTTATTCATGAGTGGTTTCAATCAGTTTGGATATTGGGAAAGAAAGATAATATTTAATACAAAGATTTAATGCACAGGTGGTCACAAATTCATTAAGCAAAAAAGAGTTCAGTGTCAGCATGTTTAATAATCCGTGAAAGAAACTACGCTCGTTTAGGTCTTACGCCAGCTTGACTGGCATTATTAGCCATTTTTAATGTTTGAAACCAATAATTCCAACTTTATTACCTCTTTCTGCGAAATGGAATCAGAACAGCCTTTTTTTTGTGTGTGTTTTGGTCTCTAATAAACCCATTTACTTACTATTTAATTAACCATGCACATGAAGTTTCCATTTATTATCGGCACGTCGAAGTAAGTTCATTAAGTCATAGTCGTTTTCATTTTGTACAATTCGTCGGGTGTATTACATAATGACGTTAAACAAAATGGGAATTTTTGTTTCTGAGAAAATCGCATTTGAAAAAGCGTGAACTCTAGAGGGTCCGTACACATCCCCACATACGATTCAAAGAATCAAATCCGGTTAAGAAACGAAATTAACAACTGGAAAATTATATTAGCTATTTAGCTATATTTATGAATTCTTACTTAATGAAAGGGATGTAATACACTGGAAAAGTTAACCATCTTATCCGTCACACCAAAAATTACGCAAATCTGCGATTATGTTCATGACATAGTGACGGATGTTGAATGTTCCCTATACTAAAGCGTTATTCAGCATCCGTCATTATGGAATACAACAATCGGCGTTTTCCGAACATCCGTCAAACCAACGTGTGTCATCTGCTCAATTTAGTGTATTACATAATGTCGGATGTTGAGTGGATTGCCGAGATTCACCACTTTGAACTGTAAATATAACATAATTTTCTAGTACTAGTAATATTTATAATTTATGATTATAATTAATTTCATATTTTGTGTAAGTTATAAATTAATTAATGTTTTGCAAACAAAAGTATTTAAAAACCCCGGCTGTGAAATCACGTATACACTTCTATGACAGAGGACTATGTAATCAAAATCTTTGTTATGTAACATACGTCAAAATTACCAAATTTCTTATTAAGATTATTAATTATTGAAGTACTTGCAAGGTTCGGCACTTGGCATGTCACTATGTAATACACCCGACGAATTACTACTGTTACAGTATCATATGGATGCAAATGTCAGAAATTGTCTGATGATGTGAAATTTTATATAAAACATAGACTTAATTTATTTTGTTGATTAAAACGATCGGTTTATGAATTTGGAATGACAAAAGACAACGGGTTCTACAGGTTCCTCGACGATACAAAAACAGTATATCAGTGTGGGATATCCACTTTTAGGACCACAAATGTAAAAACGACAGTAGACGACAGCTTTACTTTAACTAATGTGGTAGCAAACTAACAATTATCTGAATCCAGTTACTTCTCAGATCTACCAACTTTGCAGATCAAAACTACTTTCAAAGAATTTCTCGCTTTCTCTCGAATCCAGCTCTATTATTTCACAGTTAGTTTTCCTCATTTATGTTTCACATCAGTGATGGATAAGGGGGGGGGGGGGGCCACCAGAAGTACCAACATTCCTAGTATAACACAGAATATCACATACATTTGCTTTTGATACCAATGCAATGGATAGGTATAATAGTCCTCCTATGTCCATTGATACCAAAATGAAAATAAACATGCCCAGAATTACGCCAGAATGACGTCATAAAGTTCGCATGTCTGCAAAACTGTCAATTTCTATAGTACAGTGTGGAATAGAGGAAAATTCATTTTTTCACCCAAAAAGTTGGGAATATCTGATTTTCACGCGGTTTTTGGCTTTGATGGAAAATAATTATAATCAGAGTGTTTTAGTACTATAATAATGTGTTTGAGTCAGTAAAATTGCGAAATATCAATTTTCCACCCTATATCCAGTATTCGTGCTTTCCTCAACTTTTGACGACACAGTGACGTCATAATGGGAATGTTGGTACTTATTTGATACCAATGGAAAGAAAGAATGGAAAGAATTATCGGCTACGGCTTCGTGCCCAGATCTTGTTGAAATTGTTGGTACTGGTGAAAGAAAAATGTGTGCCAAATTTAAATTATTTCCAAAAAGGCGTTTTAGAGATATGTCACTGAATGCGTTTTCAAAATTCCCATAGACTTTGTACAGGGACTGATTTTGGCAGTATAGAAAATGGACCCAAAATGGGTCAATTTTGTGAAAAACTACACATTTTATTTCAATTATTTCTCAAGTGATTGATGAGTTATAAGATGTGGTGTGTTTTAATGGTTAAAGAAATATCAAAATCCATAAATTTTTTTATTTGTCTATGTGTCATCAAAAATAAAGAGCAGGTGGTCACAACAACACTTTTTTACAACAGTATTTCTGGAAATACTGAGGTTAAACAAAAAAAAAAAAATTATAGAAGAAACTACAACTCCCTTGGTAATGAATAAGGTATCATATGAAAGGAAATCAAATTTAGAAAATTCTCACGTTATATTTTGCAGCTTTAGTGTTTCTATTCGAAATGATAGGTGTTTTTAATTTTCCCTAAATTATTTTTTCCTAAAATTCGGATTTTTTCTAAAGAATTAAACACTTGATTAAAAAAAAGCCAACGTGAGATTTTAGGTATTTTGTTTATACACACATCCCTGGAGTTTCACGTTCCATTTAGGCTGGGAAAATTATAATAAGGCCACTGTCTACCTTTGTTGCCTTTGCTTGGGAGCGTTTGCTTTATTCGACTTCTGGTCCTCAAATTTAATAGGCCTAAGCTTACTCGAAAAAAATAACTATGTCATAGTTCACAAAATCTTACACTGATGGGGGAGGAGGAGCAAACAACACGTCATAAAAACTAGTAGTAACCTTGTAATGTTAGCTTATAGTTGGGTTATTTGGAGCAATTCGTGACCGTGGAGAGCAGAGCATCATTTCTAAGTGGATTTGTCTTCTATGAAGTTTAATGAACAAATTTAGCGGGGTGCCCCTCCTGAAAGTATGGGCGGAATCCAGGAGGGGGGGGGGGGGTGAATTCATAATACAGGGGTCAAAATGAAAAATGCTTGGAATGCTGTAAAAGGGTAACCAAGGTGTCCGTCTTGTCACAAAGATTTAAAAAAGGTATACTTTGTACTACTTACAACGTATGGTTATGGAGATATAAGACAAAAATGATCAAATGTCATCATGAAAGGTTAAATCCTAAATATTGCTCAGATTTCTTAAAAAAAATTCACGAAGGGCACCCCGCTAAATTTTTCATTAACCTTCATAGAAGACAAATCCACTGATAAATGATGCTCTGCTCTCCACGGTCACGGAATTTCTCCAAATGTCCCAACTATTACATTAACCACTAGAGCATTATTTTCAAGTGGTTTTTCTTTGTTTTCGCGTAAAATTATATTCACGACTGCACGCTTACCTCGAATTTGAATATACGTACGTGCGTGCGTGCGTGCATGAATCGATTTCAATATGCACGCGTGCATTATTGGGCATGCATTATTAAACAATAGGATTTAATAATGCACGCCAGCACGCATGCAATGACTTCCACCTTAAGTGAAAGCGCTTAAACAGTTCACTTGCCATGGTAAGCAATACTACCAAGGCCAGAACGTTCATTACCACAACCTCCCAGGTTATGTGGCTTTACGAACGGGGAAAACATCAGATAGACACTCATTACCGAGTCTATACCTTAAAATAGATTTTTTTTCTATGGTGTTAAAAACAAGCAACTGTAACGGCAGTAGGTCCTACAATTGTCTATTTCAAAATCCGCAGTGTTAATAACCCCAATTTGACCTATACAAATAGATGCGATACATCAAGAACTTAATGAATAATTATCAGCATGTACAACTACTTCGCTAATTCATCCAAAAATCCAATTGGTGAAGTATTGACTAATGTGTAATCGCTACGCTCCATTGTAATCATGGCAATTATGTCAAAAGCTAAGCTATTATTGAGCTGGTAACTCATCGAAATTTCAATCAATACTGCATTGTATAACTTTTCACACATTCTCTCCCGATTCTTGCTGCTTTATATTAGTCAACCCAGTGTTGTGGAAAGTTAGTAGAACTACGATATTTCTAGTTTTAATTTTTTTAAAGTCATCCAAAATATAGCACAAAAAGAGTTATTAATATTGTATTTTTGTTTTGATGGTGTATAAAATAATGCTCATGTGGTTTATGACAGATAAGGCATGAGTGGAGTGCATTCGGGGATATAATTCCATGCTTAGACGCATTAATAAAGTAATATATGGATAAGCGGGGCCACTGTGAGCAAGCGCTCGTGCTCACAGTGGCCCCGCTAATGCATATGTTAATTTATTAATGCGTCCAAGCATGCAATTATATCCCCGAATGCACTCCACTCATGCCTTATCCTATAGTTAACGTGTCCAACGTGTACATTTCAATGTGAGTTGTCAAAGGTTCGCCCGTCGTGGTCTGCACCACTTGTACGCATGTATTACTGAGTCCACGCTGCAGGTTTTCATTGATAACTGCTATCAACCTTGTTTATTTAGATAATATCACGTTTTTCCTTTCACGGTTTCTTGACCAGGTTTATGCTGCATTCTGAATCCGATGGGTACCAATAGAAACCTTGCAGTTTTTACAAG
This sequence comes from Ophioderma brevispina, assembly GCA_023653785.1. Taxonomy (NCBI): domain Eukaryota; kingdom Metazoa; phylum Echinodermata; class Ophiuroidea; order Amphilepidida; family Ophiodermatidae; genus Ophioderma; species Ophioderma brevispina. The sequence continues at coordinate 26,738 of JAMKCH010009256.1, forward strand.
AAACGAAAAAAATCAAAATGAGCACAAAACCCCAAAATGTAATCTGTCATTAACTCCAAGTTGGGATTTTGAACTTATCTAGTTAAAAAATTCATTGTGACCAATTAACATATATTCTGTAATCCACTTAATAAATATAAACGTAATCAATTACTGACCTTTACTTACTACTGACTTACTGTCATTGCCAGCCACCTTGGAGGGACGCCCATTTAGTATACCATCTTGCAATATATCATCACTTTGACTATCTTATGGGATTGAAATTGCTCGGAATAGTTTTATTGATATACACAAACATTAACAGCTCTTGAGTTAACCATGAGCCACCTTGAATGGTTCATTGATTTGATTATTAAATTAATTGGAAAGATTCATCATGATCCCCCCTTTCAATTAAATATTAGATTCCTAAAGCTTATTATGTATCCAATTTATTCTACGGTCAAGAGTAAGAAATATCACATGGCCTATTGTATTGACGTTCAGACTGAATTTCTTAATTAAAGTGGCTACTGATATATGTTACCTCCATTGCCCCAGTAAGTAGATACTGATGCGGGTCCCTTGGCCACCAAAGGAATGTCAATACCTAAAAGTAATTCAATAAACCACCCAGTAATTATGAGATGTTTTCCCTTCCAAGTATTTACATATCATGTAATGAAACAAATAATATTCTATTCCCTCTGCTGCCCATTATTGAATGCACATTCTGATTGGTCAGTTTTACACAAAACTTGCCCATTATTCGTGCAATAAGGGTCGCCATTCTTTTCATAGAATAAGCTGTTTTAAGGTTGAATAGAAATAGAAATAAAGGGTTTGCAAGGGTCATTTATGGGCTCATAAAGTATCCTCGCCCGAAAACTTTCAAATAAATGGGCTCCGGCTGCGCCTCGCCCATTATTTAGTTTTCTGACCTCGACACACTATTCTCCATACATGACACTGGCCACCCTTTATTTCTTTAAATATCAATTTAGTTAACCTTTGTATGCTGAGAGTCGACATTTGTTTTCGACCATATCTCCATCACGCCACTGTGCAAAACACTCAAGTTAGAATGCAGATAATGCCACCTACTAAAAGTTGCATATTAAATACATCATTTAGGTTTACTTATTAGATATTTAGAACACATATTAACAAATTTATTGTTTCATTCCACGTATATATGGTGTGTGGAAACCGGGTCACTGCTACCTTTTACTGAATTTGAAAAGCTATGTTTTGACCGGGTGGGGGGGCTCATATTTCTAGGTTCTTTTTGTGGAATTCTAATGTTATTGCTTAATGGGTATAGTTCATGAGGCCCACTACCGAACCTGCACCCCCCACGGGATTTTTGGAGACCACTATTTTTGAAACCTTATACATACTAATCAAAATCAGGTTTGTCTGCCAAAAATCCCCATCCTGGTTAAAGAGTGAGGGCGCCTTTTTTCAAAAATTGCGGCCAATATTCACTTAATGCCCTGTTTTGACAATAGCTAATCTTTAATTTTTTAATCCAAATTCAGCACGATGTGACTACTTATCACAACAAACACACCAAGGAATAGCTGAACACACTTTTGGCATGCTTAACCTGCGTCTAGAGGGCGTCATATTCAAAATGGCCACCAAAACAATGAAACACCGTGTATTTACACACTTAATGCCTCTTTAAAGTCAAAAATGCTGTGTCACCTAATAGTATACTTTGTCATGCCTGTGGGTAGTTGAGGTAAGTTAAACATTAAAAATGAAGTAGTAGTAGTAAGAGTAAGTTAGCTTCAAGGTAATAAGAGGGCGCTTTATGTAAAAAATGGTCATGAACTTACTATACACTAGACCACAACCAAAGCCTCAATAATATGATCACCTTGAAACCGTAAACCATGGTTTCTTGATTCTTGATGTGTTGACGGAGAAATGGTACTAAGTAGCAACCAAGCTTCTGACTACGCCTGCTTGCGAGAGCTTCAGGCAAGGAGTGACGCCGTAGCGCCCGCAACCAAACGCGTCCACAACTTGTTGTTGTTAAGAAATTACTAACTACTTAACACACAGGTGGCTTGGTTGTGGGTCTATGTCGGCTCAAGGATGGAATGCCCCGGGGGAGAGTGTGCTAATGCCTCTCCTGTTCGGCATCTTTGCCGGCGACCGGCCTGAGAGTGGGGAGCCTGCGTTTTTATCTGGAAGACGCAATCTTGGAATTGGCCACAGGGGTGCAGAGTTCAAAGGGAGATCCAAAGGGCCTTTAGAGGGCGTTGCCCCTATTGTGAGGAGAACATCACAGCGCAGGTCCATCCGGGGCACAGGTATATGCTTTCCGTCTGCGTGGCCGTGCCAGGCGTCACCTTGAGTGACCTGGTCTGGTGGAGCGCTCCTGGAGCACTGTGGTAGTCAGGTATACTTAGAGTCGCTTGGATGCTCTTCTCTTTCTTATAAGACCCACATAGGAAAGCAGTGGCGTAGCTAAGGAGGGGCAAGGGGGAGGGGCACATGCCCCGGACACCACCTAAGGGGGTGCTGACGCCTGTGAAATGATGTTGTGATTTTTGTTGTTATGGTCACAGGCAGTAGAGTTCATCATGCTCAAGATAGTGAGATAACTGAGATCTCTCCGAAAGCACTCAAACATACTAAAAAACTTAGAGGTTCTGGGGCTCGTAACCTTGAATACCCGTCAGGGGGTAGTAGCGTCATCTGCTTCAAGATAATTGAGATAACTGGAATCTCTCCGAAGGCACTCACTCAAACATGCTAATTTAACTCAAGAGCTTCACGGGCTCCGAACTCATGGACCCGCCATTTCCAGTATAGTTCATCTGACTCAGGTTGTGGGGGGAACCGCGAGCTCTCCGGATTGCTGAAACATCTAACAAACCCAAGAGCTTATGGGGGCTCCGCCCCTGGACCCTGCCACATTCAGCATTAGTTAATAGGATAGCTATCCGAAGGCACTCAAACATGTTAACTCAAGAGCTTCCATAGTCTCTGCCCTTGTTGAACCCCTACAAGGGGCTTTTCCCATTTACCCTGTATGTCACATGCCTGAGATCGACGGAGCTTGTCCTGTGCTGATCATGTGTGGATATGCTTGCCCTGTATGGGAGGGGTTAATCCAGAAGCTTGATCCGTTTCGTTGGCTGCATCCTGCCGTGCTTGTCGCGGGGGTTTGGGGTCTTCGGCCAGCTCCGGCGGGCAACTTATACATG
>JAMKCH010009257.1:0-29289 GCA_023653785.1 Ophioderma brevispina
ATGGATCTGAAATTATCTTGTGTGAACCTGCAGGGGGGACCCATTCCAATGTGACTGACAGTAAGTTCCAGCAACCGAAAGCCACAGGGTGGCTGGGACCGATCTGGCTCTTTAAAATGCTTTGGAAATATGCTATGACTGATTCCACTCTTTCAGCACGGGGTCCTCCCCGTTGACGACCGAAAATCTAATATCTCGCTCCCGGAAGTTTGGATTCAGGGAGGTCGAGAGACTTGACGTGTCCAGGCCGAAAATGAAAGCCATGACTTTATCAAGGTCCAAAACCCTATTCCTGTAAAGCCCTGGCTCCTCTGACGGAGGGCGCAACCACAGCCAATCGTATAGATATACGAATTTGTCCTGGCCCTCCGTCTGAGAATTCCGCAACCACCTTGGCTTTTCTGGCGAAGGTCCGTTGGAGGCGGGCGACGGGCCGAAGAGCAGGACACGGAACTAGTAGGCAAAAGGAAGCAATTTTCGAGAGGATCCGTGTATGGGGAAATGTGAGCGCCCCATGGGATCCGAGGGTATGCGATCCCTCGGTCCTCGAAGGTTTTTTGGCTTCCTGTGGGGCCTTTGTTTCCCTGAACGCTTGATTGCCCGACCTTAGTTCTGAGGCGGATTTATTATATCCGTTCTTGCTCTTGAGCTTGAAGCGCCTGCCATTTACCTCCGAAAAGGTCTTTTCCCATGGGCACCTCTAATGACGACTCCCGACTTGTGTGGCCAATATGGGGTCCATCTTACAGGATCATTGATGGAGCCAGTTGATGAAAATGATAAGACCGCCCAAAGGTTCCTTGTATCACAAACATAGGTATAGACACTTGGATCTTGCTTTAATTTTCTGTAGCCATATTTATTTTGACGGCCAGTTTTAATTCAGACATATGACGGCCACCAGATGCCATATTTTGATGGGTCTATGTTCAGTAAAGTACATATATATAAGAAGTCATTTCAAAATATCTTGCTTTTCTTCAAAACTGGAAAACGATTCCGGCAGGCAGGAAATCCCCCTTAACTGCTCATACTAAGTACTTTGTGTCCAAATATTACAAACATAAGAGGATTCTGTCAGCAAAAGACAAATTACTGACAGAATGCTGTAATAAGGTCTGAGAGTCATAAGTTTCAATCTACAAAACGTGCCTTCTTCAAAGCCGTGCACGAAAGCTTGCCTCTGAGGCTTTTTATGAAGTGCAGACATCAGGGCCGTAGCCGGGGGGGGGGGGTGGTGCGGGCTAAGCACTGTTAATCCATTTCATTCAGTACGCATTGCTGGTGGTATTATATTAACTGATTTTCTCAACGTTACGATGATGTTAATGTTCACCTCCCCCCTCCCCCCCCCCCAACCCCCACGCTCGACTTCAAAAAATTTGTTAGGAAGACGGTGAAAAATTTTGGGTCAACCGGCGAGCGCAGCGAGCCGAAAAAAATTTTGGTTTGTTGGTACGCCAAAGGTCCCCTTCTGGAAAATCCGCCGCCCACGCCCCCCCCCACCACACACACCACATAAATTCCTGGCTACGGGCCTAGCAAGATGACATCTCCCGTTGGAACACAATTGGCTCCCATCTTGTGATAAGTCACGCATTACTATTTGCTAAACGATTTTTATTTTTTTCTAATTCTACTAACTTAAATAAATTCGTAAAAAACGATGTCTAAAGTGTTTTACTACTTTGGTTACTTTGGTCGTTTAACTATTTTTAACTAGTTATCTAGTTGTACCAATTAGTAGTCTAGTGGGTAGAAAAGGGGTGTTCGTGCACCTCCCGAATAACTTCCTAATCAATGTCACTAATATCAAAAAAAGTGCGTAAGACACGATTAGCTATGTTTAAAAAATCAAAAAAGTGTCCCACGTATCATTTTTATGCAAATTTATGTAAATTACGTATCGCCATACAGAAAAATACAATTTTCGATATTCCAGCCAATACTGTTGATAAATGAACAACTTAGGTGACTTGACCTATGTTTTCGAGGTCACAGATCAAGATGGACCATTTTGCCAATTAACCAGATGTCCCCTTACCAATGTCCCCCATGATGACGTAAATATACAAATTAGGGTCTCTAATTAACTTCACAGATGCATCGCCCCCCCCCCCCCCCCCGTAGATTGTCTTCCGGTGGACCCATCTTCCACCAGAACTTATTTTCCGTGACACGTAGAGATTAAAGGCGTTACCCCCAAACACAAAGCCCCAAGTCTAACTCCTCTTGGGAAGAAGCAAAGGGATCACGCGCCCAGAAAATGGGTCTGGTTCAACTTTATATCGAGTGTCCAGAATGTCTCTCTCCTTCGCGTCCTTCGTATATTCAGCAGGCTTACCATGAGTCCATAGACCTTCCTTGACCTCTAACACATGGAGCTGGCGTCAGAGAATTTCATACCTCTGACCATATCCTGTTTCTCTACATGGGAATAGCTTGTAAAGATGACTTAGAGATAAGCGCAAAAGTTTAAACATAAGGTGGGCAAGACCTGTACCGTGCAGTGCCAGAGGGACATGGAAATAGTCTCAGATATATATGTTCCAAAGCCAGCATCTCACCATGATTCTCTGCCCGGTTGGCCACTCTGACGTTTGTTGTTGGTTTTAAAAACAGCCCTGCCTGACCAAGGCCCTGGTCAAAGATCAACATATGCCTCACAAGACCCTCAAATTATGACGAAGACACATCATATCCCTTGGAATGGATAACTTGAACCCATCTCTACTAATTTCCTGGCAGCAACATTGTCAACAGTGCTGCGGGGATCACGATACAGGAAGTGCAAACGGAGCCGAAAGCCATAAGGCATCATGCTGCCCGGGGTAGATAAGTTGCCAGGTCAGCTTAGCTTGAAAGTCAACACTCCAGAAATTCCCCCACCCTTTCCTCCTACGCGCATTGGCCCAAATTTTCCTGATGGCTCATCATTCACAACATTTTTTGAGAATGACACGATGTATATATACTACCAAGCCAAGATAATTTTGTATACTTTTTTATCAGGTTTCTGGCAGCAAGGCAATAGCCGCGTGCTGGATTAGGGGCCTTCATCTGGGACTGCAACTGGGACTCCCACCAGGAAATCATAACTCGAGGGTCAATGGACGCATTGAAGCCTAAAAAAGATCGCTACGAAGGATAGCACACCCTTGACAACTGTCAATGTTCCAGATGTAGCTTGTGCATAGCTTCCGGAACATTATTCCCAAAATGGCAACTACTTTTTGTGGTGATCTACCTTTGTAAATGAGATATGGGTCCTTCTTGGTCTTCTGTAGGCGTTTCGCAGGTTCTCAGAGCGATGTTTTTCGTTTTCATATCACTCACTCACACACACACACAACACCTAACTTCCAGAGCACACACACACACCACAAAAGGCAAGGGTAGACATATAACAGCAGAGATCTCACTTGTTTGAAGATATGAATCCAAGTCCTACAACAAGACTGTAACAAAAATTGCTTTCTGGTTGGTCAGCTGGCACATACGAACATAGTCGTTCAATTTGGGCTCCTTTATTTTATGCTACAATATGGATAGGGCACATGACGGATGCGTCGAAGACCGAAGATCCCTTTTCTCTTGATGTTTTCCGGATGTTTTCTTTTTTTGGCTTGATTACACATATCCACTGTCTAATTGTTACATTCTGCCTTTATTATTGCACCACAGTGAATTAAGAGAAATGCCTAATGCTTTTTGGGGGGGGGGGGGGGGAAAAGTATTTAATGAACAGATTTGTAAGTCTAAATGTTGTATTGATAATCTTGTTTTGAGATGATTTTAGAACATCTTTGCCAAGTAATTTTTTCTCCTGCATTTCTTATAATTGTATACTGAGGTTATAAAACACCATGATCCAATATGGTATCACACTTGCATGGCAGAGAAGTCATTATGGACACTGTAGAGTTCTGTTCTTCACTGTTTTCTTTTCGGCATGATAACAACACCGTATCTTAGTCTCACATTAGTCCTTGTATCATTGTACCTTGAATTAAAAGATGTTTACAAGTATTATCTGGATATGGATTGTTTTTCACCCACCAACGGGGTCACATCATGCTAGAGTATTATGTATATATGATTGCAAAGCTAAAATTACTTGGCCAACAAAGTTTCTTACAATTACCCAAAACGAGACTACAACATTGAAGGCCCCGAATTGCAATAGTCTAGTATTTGCAGGTGAACATGTTAATGCAAATAAACATAATGTATGAGTGCCTTTTAAATTAATCCTCGACATCAAAACATAGGTCTCGTCATCCTTACGTGGCAGATATGTAGAATATTGGCCAGATATACCCAAATATGGATTTTCAGCTATTGGCGACCTAATTTGCATATTAATGTCATCATGGAAAGATCTGGTAAAATTTTTTTTTCAAAATTGTTCCATCTTGGATTCTTTGCCCTCAAAACATAGGTCCAGTCATCTTATTAGTTCATTTATCAACAGTAGTGGTTGAGATATATCGAAAAGTTTATGTTTAGGCTAATGGCGAACCCTAATTTGCATATTACGTCATCATGAGGACATCTGGGTAATTTTAAATGGTTTCATCTTGATCTTTGACCCTCGAACTAGGCCCAGTCACCTTTTCACCTATGTGTTCATTTATCAAAGTATTGGTTGAGATATATCGAAAAATTTGTATGTGAGCTACTGGCGACCCTAATTGGCATATTACGTATCATGGGGACATCTGGTAATTTTTAAAAATGTTCCATTGATCTGACCCTCGAAAACATAGGCCAGTCACCCTCAGTTGGTTATTTATCAACGGTATGGCTGAGCTATATCGAAAAATGTATTTTTTCTGTAAGGGCGATACTAATTTGCATTTAACACTTGAATTAAAATGATACGGGGGACCACTTTGGATTTTTTAACATAGCTACTCGTTTTCTACGCATTTTTTCTGATATAGTGACATTGATTAGAGTTTATTTCAGGGTGTTCACGAACACCCCTTCTACCCCTTAGACTATTAGCTCTACAATATGGCTGTACCAACTCAGTTGGTCCATGCAGGCTATACAAAGTGACACAACATGTAGAAATAGGCTTATTAGATGCAAATAAGGACTCACACAAATTGGTCGCCAAATGCAGCACCTATTATTGTGTCCTATCTGGTTCTAAGCATGTCATCCAGCACAGCTAGAATTATCTTGATCTTAAACCATTATACAATGGGGGTCGACGTATTAGGTATACAACCGCTAGACCTGGGGGGGGGCTGCGTAAGTATCAAAAACTTTGGGTGGACTAACGTTCTTCTTGCATGCAATCTGAAAAAAGCAAATGCTTTAAATGGTTCTGAAAATGCACTAGTTATCTTAAGAAAGTGATGAAATTTCATGATTGACATGGTAGATCTGCTATCTTTTCTCAAACTAATTGGCATTTGGACAGTGAATTTGAGGTAATTTACCCGCGGTCATTAATTTCACATCGTTTGCAAATTACTAGCTTTTGGCGACTATAGAAAATTGGCTTGCCGGTCTGACGTCGGGCGAGTTTTGGTGATTCGTACCTAAAAAATTTTCTGAGTCATCATATGTTCAAAGTTTGGTTATTGGTGATTTAGCTTGTAATTTGGAGTGATGTTGTTGTATTTCCTCTATGAGAGTTTTAAAAATGTGAAAAGAAACATGCCATTACTATTTGGTAAAATATGAGGTTATTTGGTCCAAACACATGATGGCCATCAAACAGGGGGGGGGGGGGGATGATCGTTTGACCATCCCCCCTCATCAAAATATTGGTGGGGATATCCCCCGTGATTTCCGCCTAATGAACATGCCTAAAATTACCTGGTTTGTTAATCGCTTTTTGGATAGCTCCACAACCGTGGCTGTACAGCGCAGAGCTGCCTGTGGCTATTTTGCTTTGTCATGTGACTGATTGCGGGAACACGAAATTCGTACAACAATTAGTAAAGTGATTGGTTGGGCATAGGCTACCAATTAGTTCAACGTTTACAAACATATATATAAGCTTACTAATTTAGACAAAATTGTAAAACCTGCATATTCCCCGTTAGTAAGGAACTGCGAAATTGTTGCATTCCGCTATTTCGATCCTACGTTTTCACATAAGTTATAGAGCTGGATAAAGAGATCTAAAAACTGATAGCAGATGCTCAACTGATCTGTCGTACTAATTTTTGTTTTAAGTAAGCAGGTCGAAAATTGACTTTTGTTTTCAGTGATCGTCTACCGAGTAGGGAATGGTTTTCCCCACCTCCATCAATGTTTTTGGTTCGCCTTGCTTAAAATCCCCTTTTCCTTGGACCACAATTATTTATTTTGATATGTTACTCCCTGATGCATTTCTAATGCAAAAACAAACATCCACCGGGTAATGGTACAGGGTGATCCCAAGTGATGGATGGGGACGGCAACCACCCCTTCAAAAAAGAAAAGAGAAGTACTATATGCCTAGTACGGCACAGGAATATCACATATACTTGTTTTGGTACCATCGTTATATCCGTTGTCCTCCACTTTCCTTATTACTAAATAAGTACAACGAGCCTAGTAATTACGTTACAGAATGACGTCGTCACTTTCGCCTTGCAGTAAATAAACTGTCAATTCCATAGACACACGGTGCACACATATGGGGAAAATTCAATTTTTCCAAAAAAAAATGTTCGGAATATCCGATTTTCATGCGGTTTTTTGGCTCTATTTGATGAGAAAAGAGCTAGTTTTATATTGTGGCATTTTAGTGCTATAATTAGTTTGGTGTCGTAAACTTGGTGAAATATAAGTTTTCCCTCCTTCATCCTCCTCACACCCATTCACGTCACAGTGGACCAGGTAATTACCAAGACAATCATTGATAGTGCAGCATTCTCACAAAAGGGTACGATTTTGTTGAAAGACGTTGGAAAACTAACCTGCACTGGTCAACGTCTACGATTGTGTTAGGGAATGTGTTTGCGAACCAAGAAAGTCACGAACTAGGCTGTTAAGAGCAATTTTTTTTACGACTCTCGGGTTTCGGGAACGAACCCCCAGATATCTGCAAAATTACCTTCACAAGTATACAACTCCCAGCTCCATTTGCAATCTTCGGTCTGCTGCTGATAACTTGCAAATACTAAAATCCCTTTCACAGAGATCTATGATCTAATGGCGACATGCCTTTAATCACTTACGGCACCGTAGATTGTAGTCTTGCCTCGTGACACAGGAAGCACCGTCACTGAGCCTTATTTAAAAAACATCTCAAATCTTAATTATAATTATTATACAATTAGTTAATGTTTATTTGGCTTGTAATGGTCCATTTTTTGGACCTTTTTGCCTGCCTTCGGTCAGTAGTGTTTATGTGATTTTGGTTTTCCTTTCTCGATCATACTCGTCCCGGCGGTTTTTCTCCGGGTACTCCGTTTTCCTCTTGCTTCTAAATCAAGCTTCTTAGCATAAACTGTTCTGGTAATATGGTCCCTCTGGTGTGCGTAGCGCTTTTCATGTTGCCGCCAAGCGCCTCGAGCACGTTTACTGTTGATATGTCGCGCGGTAAAATATTCACACTATTATAAAAAATAGGGAAAAAAACAAAAAGGTTTCAAAAAGTTAAAAAAACAAAAAATCTTTAAAATTGTACAGGAAACAATTCTTTTATAATTTGTTTTCGTCTCCACATGTAACAACCACTGCGCCATCGGGGATTACCTTTCTTCTTCTTCGCCCACAGGTCATATCTTGTCAACTGACCGAAAACAGTGCCCCGCTTCTGTCGGCGTGATCATGGAACATGAAAGAGTACTCCCTGCCGAGGTGCCTTTTGTGTTGTTCTATGCTCTTACAATGAGTTGCATATATTTGGGATATCGGCTGGCGTACTGCAATTAGGGCAAGCTTTCTTTCCCTTCTCACTCTACCTCATGGTCGGATGAGGCTCTAACGGAAAATGAAGACTTCAAATGTCGGCCACACCGGATTATTTTGGAGAGACACTCCGGTCATACTGCCACTAAATACAATTTCATTCATGTATGGTAATGATATGACTTCTCAGGCCTTAAATTTCTCACAATAACATGATTAGCAGAAGTCCCTGCGCAAGAATGGTACGGGGGTCACTATCAGATGAATCGAGTATAGAAACAGATTTTTTACGGGTTTCGGGAACGAACAGGCCCCTTCCAGTGACTCAGCAAATTGGCGACTGCCACAGAGCGCCGCCATTGGACGATAGCGGCAATTGTATTTGACTATGCTATTGGTATGTGCCATTCTGCTACGTCAATCGTCAGTGCAATCGACATAGCATACTGGTTTGCTGTTGTGCCCACGCATTATGGGGCCGTTGTTATGTCCCCTTAGCTGTCGAAGTTCTGGTAATATTCCTAACCGCGGAAGCGCCAAACGGAGTGTGATGATGAACGTGAAATCTGATTACGGGAATGGGCAGACAGCCACAGTCAATTCTCATTGATTGTTGTTCCCTGGAAGAACCCCGCATATGCAAATGACATTCACAAGTATACAACTCCCAGCTCCATTTGCAAACGTCGGTTGTGACTGTGATACTACAGACTAAAAAATCCTTTCACAAGGATATCTATGATCTATTGGCGACAACGCCTTTATCACTTACGTACGGCAACACGTTATAGGGTAGGCCTACTCGTCTTGCCTCGTGACAGGGAATCACTCCCTTAATGAGCTTTTCAAAAACATCTCAAATCTATTTATATCCCAATTAGTGTGCTGTTTTTATATTGGCTTGTTAATGCCATTTTTGACCTTTTGTCTGCCTTCGTGTAGTATGTTTATGTGAATTTGGTTTCTCTCGATCATAACTCGTTCTCGGAGGTTTTCTCCGTGTACTTACTCCGGTTTCAGCCTGCGTCTAAAATCGAGCTTCTTCTTGGCATAAATCTGTTGTTGTTATAATGGTTTCTCTTATTTGCTGAGCGCCGTTCATGGGTGCCGCACAGCGCATTGAGCACGTTTACGTTAATATGTCGCGCGTTTAAATATTGAACAAACTTATTACTTACTGAAAGAGTTGTCCATATGTAACCCCTCTTAAAATTGTACAGGAAACAAATTCTTTTTATATATATGGTCTTACACTAACATACTGGCCCTAACCCTAAGGCCACAAATAAAAAAGAATCTGTTTAACTTGTCGAACTTTCGAAGAGGGGTACATATGAACTCTTGCCAAAAATGGATATATTTATTTTACATACGGATTAATAAATTACTTCATTGTAATATCTTGACAGCCACTTCGCCGGTTTTGGTAGTTTTCTAGCATCGCTTTCCCAAACCCCCCATTTCCAAGTAGTTTAATGAGTTTCATGTCCTCAGGACAGAACTGGTAATTACAGCTCAGAGGGAGTGAAAGATTTGCTTCTCTCAAACACACAAGAAATAAGAACCAAAACAATAGAGAAATGAGTAATTAAGGATGCCTCCTGGCTTTACGTATTAAGCACCTATACCAGGGGTTCTCCAACAGGGGCGGGCCGCTGCCCAGATCCGCCGGCCCGCGAGCTTTGGTGGTTGGGCCCTTTGAACAGTTTTTTTGAAATCTACAGCAAACTAGCAAAAGAGGGTGCAACTGGCCCACGAGCATGAATATTTTGAAGGGGTTGATACAGCCCGCCATGGCCCGCGAGCCAAAATAGTTGGAGAACATGACACTATACTATGCGTATCTGAATGATTCGATAGATACAAAAATACAGAAACACATGAGTGAAAATTGCCATTGTTTAAAGCAAACTACCGTTCTACACGATTTAGAATAAAACGATTTGAGATCTATTCAATAATTACAAATAACCCCTAAATAATCGCGACCTCATTTCTAACCACCACAGGATTACCCCTTAAATATTCTGAGTAGTAACTTGTAGTAAACACATACCATTGAAGAAAGAAAACGTTTTATCAATGACCTCACAGGTGCAAGAGAGCTTATGAGCATAAATATTTCTGCCAAATGTAGTGATTTCAAATAGATTATACACACACATTACACTCACTTACGTTTATGTGGCTACAGAAATGTCTTAACAGTGAAACAACTGAAGGGTGGATTTGACATGCATATATTTCAGATACATAGGTTGAATTTCCTATTGCTCCAATCTGAAATTATTAAATTCACATTTTTTGTACCCAAAGAAATAATTCTGTTTAATCCTTTACATGGGGGATACTTTGATAGAAGCTTACTCAGTGCAAAAATCAGAATTTTCCCATTTTTTAGGATCACCTAATATGTAAAATTTCTTGTTGCACCTTGAGTGACTAATAATAATTTATATTGACTTTATTTTAGAAACCTCTATGACTACCATGCATGATCATCAGCAGTTTCAAGTGAAATGGAAAATCTATGAAAGACTTTACGAAACAAACGTTTACACAACGTTTAGGACACAGAAATTGACGCCAGCGTTATTACACTAAGCCTTTAAAGACTGCTGTATAATGCCATGAATACGAATCGCTTTACGAAGTATTTTTAAAACAGGTTTTTTCTTTCAATAAATGGCATCTATTTTTGTAATAAAAGATGACTCAGCAATTTCCGAGGGATGACGCCGGAACAAAAATGGTGGTGTTTTGCATATATACGATCCACATACAATCACCGTGTGAGATTAATAATCAAATATTATAGAAAATCACAATTTATTATAAATTCCGGATCCTGAATTCCGGAATTGAAATAGACAGTGTCCTATGCGTACGGTTTTGCATTTAAGTTTACTCAGGAAAACGGAGTAAGCGACATCTGTAATTTAAGTTGAATGTTTTTAATTAATATCGAGTCCGCCTTTAAATGGAGGCTTTGAAACTCAACCGTTAGTTAACTTCGGTTAATAGGATTGAAAATTATTTCATATTCACAAAAGTAGAATCACTTACAACTCAGAAAACAGGAACGAACCAACGAGCAACTGGTGTTTAGTTTGCCAGCCGCCCCCAAGACGCATTAACCGGGCCCATTGCGAGAATATTCTAAGACTGTGCTCTTCGCAAAAGTCTATGGCCTTGGATTGGATGATGTTGAACTAAAAGCACGCTATTTGTCGAGTGTTTTCACAAGAGATTGTATCTTGTCCGCGCCTCTGGTGTCTCTACCTCTTGTCTAACCTCTGTCAACACTGCCAAATTGGATAGACTTTGGAGTTCGTCAGTTTCCAAGCGCATTTCGGATTTTGCTGTAACGGAACCTATCTCGGTGACAGCACGGGCATTCCTATGTCCTTTATCATTGAAACAAAAAGCTTTGACTTTTCTTCGAGGCAAATCCAACATTTGCGATAACGAGGCACCAAACAATTCCATCTGTGCTTTCTGTTTGCAGGCTCATTAAGTTGCCGTCGCTGCGATTTCATGATCCGCAGCAGTTCCAATGTCGGCTTCATAGGGGATTTGTAATCTAACTTTCAGCATATTCAGTAAATGCTCCTGACTTCTTGAACGATTTGTTGAACAAAACGCCCCGCCGCACGTTGACGATCTCTCGATGATAGATATTGGGTCCAGCCATGATGGATAGATGTATTTTGTCGGTTAAATGATAATAACTAAAGAATGACAAACAAGAAAACAAAGAAAAAACCAGAAAAAAACAAGGAAGAAAAGAAAATAAGGCCAATCAATATAACGAAACAAAAGAAAGATAATAGGCTCTAAACAATCGGCTATGTGATGAGCTATGTGACGAGCGATGTGACTGAGTAAAGCCTGAGCCTGAGCTTGTGTGACGTGCAAAGTCGGAGGAATTGTGGGCACAAGGTTTTGGAAAGGAGTACCGGACTTTTCTATTGAACGATTTGTTCAATGATGACCTAAGCTGAATAATTTCTGGAGGGTGTGCAACATTTCGTGCAGTGGCATTTTATAGAAATCCAATATGGCCGCTATCATCTCAAATTCATCAAATGACCATTTTTTTTTTTTAACTTTTTATAAAAAGGTTTTAAATCATGAGGAATCTTTTGGACGGGTTATTGAAGTGATTGATCACAACATTACCATCAAATCCCCTATGGCCACCCTAAAACCCAATATGCCCTGGAAATCATTAAAGGACCATAACTCATCAAGTATTTGTCATAGAGGCATAATGATGCGCTCTATATCCAGTAGGAATTCATATCTGACATTTCAAGTGTGTTAGCAAGATTACCAATCAAGATGGCAGTCAACACGAAACTGCCTTTTTAAGATCTTTTAAACCTACAAATTGTCATATAGTCAATTTTGCGTCATTTTGAATTTTAAGCATGTTGTTAAAACAAATATACCAGATACGACTTATTAATGCTCAAAGACATACATTCTCATACTTAATAATTTAGCTTTAAATCATTTTGTGTTTTAATAATATCATATGCGATGTATCGTAATTTAGAGGTTTCAAGAAGGTAAAAAGCAGCCACATTGGCTTGGCCCCCCATCTTAACAGTTTTGCATGTCAAAGACACAGAAATTCCCACGAAAATAGTCAAAGGTCAAATCTTATCCAACCTTAATTTACAACCTTTATAATAAAAAAGTTGATGTAACTAATAAAATACACATATATGTAGGTTTTACTATTTTTAAAAGCGGCAGTATTAGCTGCGGCCATCTTGAATTTTGAAAATGTCCATTACAGAGAACTGCCAAATAAGGGTTTCTGGGAGGACAAATAACAATGTAATTTTCATAGGTAGAGATGGCACATAGACACTGAAATCAAGCCTCTAAACTGCAAAATGGTGCATAAGCAAAAACGAAAACGTGACGTGGTCCGGTTGCGTTGGAAATCAATTCTAGAGGTGTTAATTAACACGTGCAGGCGTGTGAATCAATTGTAACAGATTGAACACCTGCAGAACCCATTTATTGTGTTCCAGTATGTATTAAAGTTAGCGTAAAAAAAGTATCTGGGAGGAGTTATAGATAGTTTTAATATTCGAGAGCATATTTGCCTTTGAGCCACCATATTGGTTTTTTTGATATTTTATGATAAAATTACCATTACCAACACTTTTTCGTGCTTAAAACACCGGAGTAACCGAGAAATATTTTGTCTCTATCGGAAATACTTAAGGAATTTTTTAGTGATTTTGGACATGGGAGCAGCCATATTGGATTTTCAAAAATGCCACTGTACCAATTTTGCACACCCTCCACATATTATTGGCTTAGGTCCTAATTAACTCAAATCTATCATAGAAAAAGTCCGTACTCAATTCCTCCTTCCGGCTGTTGTGGCTAAACTTCCACCTGACTAGCAGTCACACAATGATTTTGTTTGCTAGAAACCACTTTTTCATGATGTTTAGTTTTGCAAGGTCTGGTAATTGTCCTGTACATCTTATGCATCTTAAAAACCGATATTGCTAGAAGACCACGTCTAGACTACGCAAGTCTGGTGCGATTGACCATTTTGTGAAAATTTTGAGTATTTTGTCTTTATTCATGTGTAGTTTTGGGTTTGGCAAGTCTGGGACTGTCCTGTGCAGTGTTCTTCCCTTTCTGCAGTCTTGCGTTGGTTGGAAGCTCATGGCGGATTTGAAAAAACAGTCCCGATTTTTTGCTTGTCAGCCAAAAAAATCGTGGCTGTTTTTTTTTTTACTTGTGAAGGTCGTCATGAACACATGAGCAGTTTGGAAGCGGTAGCCGATGAGTTGGCGCGCATCACGAGTGGTCTGCAATCCTCTGCTCCAAGCGGGATAGAAGATGCAAGTCAACTATAGAACACTCGAATAAATAAGTCCCGACTTGCAATCTGCACACATGTCACAACTTTTCTGGCGTGTTAGGTCTGCGACTGAATCGCGGACTGAACAAGTGTCGTCCTCCGATCAAGATGCTGGATCTTTTGATTTCATTAGTGCTTCTGTTGCACACTATTGGAAAATCGCAGAATGATCACACTTGTATATTTTGAAAAGTTTTGAACAAGTCTTACAGCCGATTTTTAAAGAATGCAATCGTGTAGTTGAAGAATAGGTTGGATCGGGGGCTATCGTCTTATGCGACTGTTACCTGTAATTTTTTCCGTGCTACGACACCAGACTATCAGAAAACTGTACAAACAGCAAGCCCTTGCCAATCTACACACTGAAAAGAGACGCCACCTACTCTCACTAGTTTGAATAACGGCCATTATGTCATATAAAAATGTTATTTATTATTATACACTTAATGTCAACAAGGAAGGCCAATTCCAATAGAATTGTTCTCATTTGGGCCGTGCATAAACAGAAACATACATTATGTACATAAACAAATATAAAATTAATACATAAGTTTAGCTTACATACCAACCAAGATAAGCAGTTAATGCGATACAGTTTGTAATGTACAGAAATGAAACTTCTTTAAGTTTGTTTTTGAAAGTGTACAATCATCTTAACACACTTCTTGATTACTAAGACGTATTGAGTTAAGGTTTAAGAGGAGATTTTGTTATGTCCTGAGACAGAGACTGCTTTTGTAAAGACAAGTAGCAGTTTCCCTAAATTACTGTTGGGTATCCTCATGTCCAAATCGGGCATGTCGTGTTCGGGAGTTTTCGTAACGTGACCCATCTGACCGAATTCGGACACCCTTTCCGGAATAGAGCACTGTTTTATTCCTTTAATGTTTCCGAATTCATAAGTGTGTCAGAAAAAAGTTGTCAGATGGGTCAGGTTACGGAACTCCCGGTCTGTACTACCCCCCCCCCCCCCCCCCCATATACGGAATAAGACGAACAAGGGTGAACAGTATATATGCAAATGACCGGCGATACACTCCAGCCAAGGAGGCGCTTATTCATAACATGGGCCTTGATTTAACAATTGAATGTCTTAATTGCGGCTAAAACAAAGAGTTTTTTTTTCCTCATTGAGTGCAATAAAATCGTAACTGAACTGACAATTTGGGCGAATGGATTTTTGATATATTATAAAAACTCATAATTTTATATACTTTCAAGTGACAGTCTCAATTTATTGCAGAGTCATTAGGGTAATAACCTATTTAGGTGTAATACCGACTTAATTGCACTCAAAAATCGAATTCCGTTTTGATGCAACAAGTCGTAACTGGAGATACGATTTTGTTGCACTACAGGGGAAAACTAGTAGAACGTCATTTCTTTGTACAGTGAGGGTTTTTTAAAAGGTGTGTAACTTAAAGAAAATCATTTTTTTCCCCAAATTTATGCGAACTTTGGCACAAACATTAATAACATATCAATAAATGTGTATACGACTTTCCCACTCATATTAGGACAGTACTTATTTATTTTACAACAAAAGTAATAAATACTTCACAATTACATATTTTTTCATTATAAAGGCTCAATTATTGTCGAGTTTATTACCTAGTTAGAGGCCTAATTAGGTGTAGACACATTTTGTTGCACCAAAAATGACTTCTGATAGTGCAACTAAGTCGTTACTGACAGATACGACTTTGTTGCACTACATGGTAAAGTCATGTGTGTAGTTACCACATTTAATTTGCTGACTCCGACTTTCGTGGAAGTAAAATATTCATATATTTTTTTAATACATTTCATCGTGGCTGATTTGTTTCATTGGGAAACTCATAACTGAATCATGAAACACAAAATGATTCTCCTTTAAAAATCATGAAAATGTAGAGTAACTTTGTTGCACAACACATAGATTTCGTCCCTACTTGCGAATATATATACTACTCCAGAGTAAAGTACTCATTTTCTTTTCCATTTGATGGAATTGGACAGATTCTCAAGGTGGATCCGGTCATAAAGGTCCACTCACCGTTATGGTTTTTATAACCCGCCGTAATCAAAACAGCGAAATTAAGTAACCTGGTGGTACTGAAAAATAGAAGTTCCTATCACAGTTTGGAATTTAAAGCCGTAACAAAGTGTGTTACTTCTTGTTGGGAGTTGACTTTTTGTCCTGCAGATACTATCTCTATCACCTACCAAATATTACAAAACGACTGCATCATGAGGGTTTGATTACCCAGCTCTAAAAACAGAGCATTATTAAAGAGACACTGGCACATTGGAAAAATAATGCGCCCTCCAGATTTTTCAAAATCGAGATATTTGCATGGGTTGTAGGCTTTTATATACAACAGCCCTCACCCGAAATGATTAAGAAACCAATCCAGCTTCCTTATGGGTAAAACAGAAAACGATTTTATATTTAAAGTTAAATTGGCAAGCGGCGAAAAGGGCGTTTAACACAAGACGCACGCCGTATGCATGTCCCACGCTAAAATGCCCCTGTTTGGGTCGTCTATACCTTTTGTGGTTTTAAATATCAGTGAGTACGAGTCCAAAAATATTCTGTAATATACCATTTTGTTCTTAATTTCTGGAAACTTAAAGTTGGCCTACAAATTACCTGTTTGTCTTATCCCCACTATCAAGCCTTATCTGATTTTGGGTATGTTATTTTTATATGTGTAAAATATATCTCCCTGTTCTTCAATGGCCTAGACGTATCATTTGAAGCAAATTGACAAATTTCATATTTTGTGAAAATGTGCCAGTGCCTGCTTTAAAGGCTCCCTCTAAAAAAAGGTCCCAGTCCAGTAAAAATACAATTTTTTTTATGTTAGCGGTGTCATCATGCCTAAATTTTTCATTAACTATTTTTTAATTGATTTTTCGAAATGGCCGCCAAATTCGAAAAATGGCCACTAGTATATAAATTAGATGGCATACCGACTTGTTTCTTGTAATATTATTAGCGTTCGTTCTTGTCGCCTTGTCACAGTTGGAAAGAAAGACTGTTGTCAACTAATTAGCATCCATTGGTTTTGAACTGATGAACATATTCCATCCACTCGGAACTGACTCTCATGGGCCTAATACGATTTTGGAGCAACAATGCACAGACAAAACCTTACAGAATCAGTTAAGCAGCCACACATTGGCTTCATACTCTGGCTGGATCCTATTTGAGAACCTACTGCGTACTATGGATCCGATAAGAAGAAGATGACAGGTCAGATTGAAGTAATTTAATTTCACCTAGCTGGCGTTGGTACACGTCCAAGGTTTCAAAACTAGTAGTGTAAAGTAGGGAACGGACAATAATAGTAGACCATTATTTGGTGTCCAATCCTAAAAAATCCTGTCCATTCCCAGAGACCATTAACCCAAACCTGCCAAAAGCAGCTCTCTGGTTTTGGATCCCGTTGTTGTTTCATCATCGATGAGCGTATCAATCACGTACAAGGGTGGCTCCAGAAGTATGTGAAGAACTTGTCAACTGCAGTTAGCTTCTGATCTTAACAGTGGCTAGATGGTTCACATAAGGCTTCCCAGGAGCAGTTTAGACATCAGCCCAGAAGGTTTTTGTTAGACGAAATTAGATACCAATATCTGAACACGGGAAAATTCAAGAAAAAGATTAACTTTTGAAAATATGACAGTCTGCCGGGGACTTTTTTTGCGTGGCCCCAGGATAGGGGTAAAGTTACTTTGGGGGTCAAATGTTTTGAACTGCTCTAAATCTAATATAATATAGCTCAATCTATTCCTTAGTATCAGGAGTAAAAAGTCATTGGGTCACACGCGTGGTGGTCCTTTCTTCACTTTCCAATATTTGGAAATAGCTAAAGGTTCATTTGTTTATTCAATAAGGTCACCCGTTGCAATACCCAGATTTGTTTTTGTAAAAATATTTTTTTTTAGAAAATGTTGAATTATCTGGCAATCCAAATATGAAATGCTTTTGCACTTTCGGCCTCTCCTGTTGTTATAATGGAAAGGGTACTAAATTCCCTGTAGGATTCTCTAATGGGGACGGGGGAATTATACCCCTCCCTATGAGAGGAACCAACCCTAAATGCAAACTAAACAAGCATATTTTGAATCAGTATCATTAAATATGTTTTTTATATTTTTTTAACACAAACTTGGTAATTACCAAATATTAGAACCAACTCTGGCGCTGAAGTCACCCAGAATGCGGAGTTTATCGCGATCGGTCGGAACCGATGCAAAACTATACCTTTTTTCAATCTCCTTATAATTACAGAAATACATTGGTGTACATTAATCAACAATTTCACTTGATTCCATATTTAACCCCCTGTACTAAATGTTTACCCCCTTTATTTTACAAAGTTCCCCCACATTCACCAAATTCTCTGATTCAGCAACCTTCGAACTATAGAAAACATCTTCAAACCTTTCCTTCTTCCCCCCAAACTTCTAGGGATTTTGGTGGAATATTATATTTAAATATAAACATACGCGGTGCTCTTTAAGTTATTTCCCCTTTAATGGAATCATCGAACTTTTGAACGGATAATACAGCGCACTATCTTATCGAAGTTCGTGTTATGCTAACCATTACTTGATAACCGGTGATAATACATACAAGCCAGTATAACATGCACGGTTATTCGCTGATAATTGCTATGTAATTGATTTTGATGACTCAGTATGGAGCTCTGTCGGCGCGCTGATTTTAGTCAAAGCTTACAAGTTCATCGATAACTAATATCAACATTGTTTTATTAGATATGTTAATTGTACGGAATTAATCTCATTGTTACAGTGTGTTGCGCTTTATTCCGTATATGGTTGGCAAACTTAACCCACGTACTCGAACACCAATGTGATTGCTAACTTCCAACCCGCGGGATGAACCCAAGTATGGGCGAACATGCTTATGTCGCGGCTTACCGTAATAAATCGCACCTACAGAGCAAGGTCAAAGTTCCATGTTAATTAAAAAATATTATGAATATTGTGGCCTGTCATAAAAAAATAGTACAATCAAACACCGATCCGATTTGTTTTGTCAGTAGTAATCTCAAATATAGTAAGTCATTTGTACAATCAAATTAAACAAAAGACAGGCTTTCCAATACTTTTTGTTTTATCTCAGTTGCTTGTTTCACTGAGAGATAACGAAGTTTACTGCGGAACCACCCAAAATCGAGTTTGAGCCCGAATGAGCCACTTCCTGGTTGAGTGAAAACGGTGATAGAATTAGTTTTAAACATACGTTATTCGCATTTGAACACATTTTAAATTCTTCCAAAAAGGGATTTTTTACACGTCTGAAAAAAACTTTAAAAGATGCGAAAACAGTTTGCGTAATGGTGGAATTATCTTCACTAAGTTCTGTTTAAAGTCTATAACTTCGATATACTGTTGTTTTGTAGAATATAATATATAACGTAGATCAACCTGAGGAGATTTTTTTTATGGTCTTGGCGAGAGTGAACTTTCTGAACCTACCGCCGACGATGTTTCCTTGGATGTCTAAGGTGCACATTTTAATAACCGAAGGTTGCCTGGCGATCAATGGAAAGTGCATTTTCAACGCTGTAAGATTCCGTATTATGGACTTGAGGGAAACATTATAGTCCGCCAATGACTAGCTGAATGAAGATACTGAAGATGGCCGTCCTCTAGCCTTTGATATCTATCTATCCCTATTCTTTAACACTGCCGAAGAGCGAATTCTCATCCGGGTGTCCTATTTCTGAAAATGACCACTGGGCTGACAAACGTGTATTGAGTTGTTGATGTTAAGACCAGTATCACTCTATGATTGTTTTTTTGCAAACATTGCCGGAACCTATTATTTACTGTTGGGTTTTGGAAAGCTATTTAAAAACTTCAAATATCAAATGATTTACTTACTGCACTACACTGCTACCTCTTTCGTTTTTGGTTGTTTTTTGGTTATTTTTTGTTTTGTTTGTTTTTTGTTGTTCTTTTTTTATAGGTGCTGACAAATCAACAACATTGAATCCAGTGGTCTTTATGGACTTCTCAAAAGCGTTTGATATGGTATACCATAATTTTGTTCATTCAGAAATCATTCGCATTGGAGTTCGAAGATCCCTGATAGTGTGACTTTCTCAGTACCCTATTGCATGGAACCCACACACTTTTCAGACTATAGATGCCAATTATGGATGGCCTTCCTCAAGATATTAGTTAGGTCCTATATGGTTTAATGTCATTTTCACGATGCGTAACGAAAAAAGCCCTATTAATTGTTGAATATGTGTGGATGATCTCAAACAGTGATCGCTTCGTTTTCAGCAATGGACTGAAAGCACTAAGCTTATTAGCCCTCGCCAGGGCCATCCAGAAATAGTTTTAAAAGTGATATACTAGTAAATCAGAGTAAAAATCCAGGGTTTGTACCTAATTTGTTGGCCAGGCTGGATTCTCGTGATTTGGCTTCACAGATCTACATTGGGATCAAAATATTTTTCGTAAATAATCACTGAAACAAACCGTAAACTGGTTTTGGTAGATATGAATTGATCACCATTTCTAAAGTGTACTTGCACCCTCTTTTAGAATATCTGAATTCTGATGTAATATGGGAATTCCTTCCCTCACAAAAACAAACAAGTTAGCAATCACGAGGTCAAATGCAGAATTATCCATATATAAAATTTTATCTTGTCCACTTTTTTCAAAAACACCAGTGATGCTAAAGCCCCCTGGCCTAGTGTTGCTGTTTGAGAGCGGGGGGGGGGGGGGGGGGGTGGGGGGGGTGGTCACGCGCAGGAGAACTGCGCGAAATACAGAAGGCAATTTGAATGGAGCTGTAAAACACTAGGCTGGCTGAAGTTTATGAAGCTAATGTAAAATGACCGAGTGTAAGGTGCAAATTTCAGCAGTCTGGCTTGTAGTGCAATGTTTTGGCCGAGTGAATAGCCACGATATATGGATAAAATATAGCCATGACTACTTGTGTTGTGTACATGCCGGTAATTTTTTAACCGAGTGATAGCGGCTCTTCTTTTATCCAGAAAGTTAAGCTATTTTGAAACATGTTTCCTTGGAAGTGTTTATCAGCTATAATAGGCCTTTTGGTGTAATGCTACAAGCACCCCCAGTAAAACCCTCCCCAGTAAACCCCAACCCCGAGTAGAGCACTTCCCTTCACTTCTCAAAGGCCAGGTCACTATAAGGAGCAAAGATTACGGTATTTTAGTTTAATATGCTTAAAAGTATGGGACTAGCGGGAAAATAGTTTGTGACCCCCGCCTGACCTCGGTAAGTAAATTTGATCGTTGTTCAACTTGTTTTTCAAACACCAGTGATCTAAAGCATCCCCCTGGCCTAGTGTTTTGTTTTTCCCCCCCCCCCCCCCCCCCCCCCCCTGTGCAGAGCGGGGGGGGGGGGGTCACCAGGAGAACTGCTCGAGAGGCAAGGAAAGGTCAGTGTGAATGGAGCTGTAAAGCACTCTAGGCTGGCCTGAATTTATGAAGCTTAATGTAAATGACGAGTGTAAGTGGCATATGCAGCAGTCTGCGCTTGTTGCAATGTGTTTGTTGTCGAGTAAATAGCCACTATATATGGATAAAAGATCGGGCCATGACAACTTGTGTGATGTACATGCCATGGTTTTAACAGTGACGGGCGGCTCTTTTTTTTACCCAGAAAGTGAAGCTATTTTGATACATTTTAAATTGAAAGGTTTCAAATCAGCCTATAATAGGCCTTTGGTGTGACTTCTTCAAGCACCCCCCCCCCCGAGTAAACCCCTCCCCGAGTAAAACCCCAACCCCGAGTAAGCCCCTCCCTTCACTTCTCAAAGGCCAGGCCCTATCAGGAGCAAGAGTAATTTATTTTAGTTCTAATATGCTTTAAAGCATGGAAAACATAAAGTGTTTTTTGGGTGAGCCCTATCTAAGAAATCTTCAGTAGTTTGCATAATATGGATATTTTAGGACATACTATTTTGTTGCTCACTGAATTAAAACAAACAATATTCTCATGAATGATTCACAAACCTGTGAAGGGTTCAATAGACATGATTGCATTCATTTATAAATCTGAGGTCTCTATAGAATTCAACCAGTAAATAAAACTTGAGAAACAGGTAAGTCCAGGCCCCCACTGCAAATGGAGAAGAGATATTCTCCACTAAACTGGCTTTCGACTTTGCAAAAGTGTGGTAGGGAACTTTATAAGGGACTTGGACCTCGGGCATAACGGTGACATTGGGACGTATTCGTCCAATTTTGAACTGGAACCAAATTTCCAGTTTAATAAATTCTGGTTCCCATTTAAGAAGGTCATAAAGGGACTAGGAAAAAAACGGTGCAGTGGAATTTTAACTGCTGCTTGTCTGTGGGAGTTTTGTGATTGTTTGCTAATTTTTACAACTACCTTGGTTAAGTCTCCAAATTTGACTATGCCTTCGTAGTGCGCACTGGCATATAGATATCTTTCTGGGTCCCAATTGCACCTCAAATTTTATGTTAGTAGGGAGGTTTTATGCAAGTAAATGCTGTGTCCAAGTCATTTTTGGCTTGATATGGGGTAAATAATCTGTGGTTGGGGAATATACTGGTTGCAATTTCATCTGTTTTGAATCCGACAAGATTGTAAGGGCTATGGTGACGTAAACATTCAGGGAAAGCTTGAGAGATATTTTCTGAAAGTCGATCACTTGTGTAACCTTGATCGTTGGTGTGAATAAGGGACAGTGAGCATAATTTGTGTGTCAAATTTAAGGGTGACGTCAACATTTCCGGGAAAGCTTGAGAGATAATTTCTGAAAGTCGACACTTGTGTACCTTGATCGAGGGTGTGAATAGGACAGTGACCAATAATTTGTTCAACATTTAAGGGGTGACCGTAACTTTCAGGGTAAGCTTGAGAGGATATTTCTGAAAGTCCGATCACTTGTGTACCTTGCTCGAATTGGTGTGAAGAAGGGACATGAGCATAATTTGTTTCAAATTAAGGGTGTGACGTCCACATTTCAGGGGAAAGCTTGAGAGGACGTATTTTGAAATTAGTTTATTGCAGTGTATTCTATCATTGGGTAACCCTTGATTCGATTGGTGGAATAAGGGAACCGTGAGGTCACAAGTTCAAATGTAAGGGTCCGACGGCAATTTTAGGTGAAGTTTTGTTTTGGTGTTGATCAGAATTCAATGATCATAATTTATTGATACAAAATCAAATCTTTTCTTTTGTAAATGTTTCTGGACACATTGTTCCATATTGAAGATTGGTAAAAAGGAAGTTCCGGATATTGATAGAAATTTATTGATCATCTAACGGTCCGAATTGATTATTGGAAAAGGGTGTGGAACACCATTGCTCTCCATATTGAAAGTTGGTTGAAGGAGTTTTGGTGTTGACCAAGATTTATTGATCCAAATTGAGTATTGGAGAAGGGGTGTGGAAACCATTGCTCCTATTGAAAGTTGTTTAAGGATTATTGGTAATTGACTAAGACATTTTGATCCCAATTGGTCGTTTTAAGATTTTTGGACACATTGCTCCATATTGAAAAATTGGTAAAGAGGAAGTTCCGGGTATTATCAAAATTTTAATTGATCAACATCTATTGGTCAATATGCATCCAAATTGTTTTCGAAAAGGGTTGTGGACACATTACTCCAACATTGAAAATTGGTAAAGAGGAATTCCCGGGTATTGATCAAAATTTATTGATCAACATTTTTATGGTCCATATTGATCCAAAATTGATTTCGAAAGATTGTGACACATGGTTTCCACATTGAAAATTGGTAAAGAGGAAGTTCCGGGTATTTATTGATCAACATCTATTGGTCGATATTGTCCAAAATTTGATTATTCGAAAAGGTTGTGGACACATTGTTCCATATTGTAAATTGGTAAAAAGAGGCAGGTCACAGGTCTTGATCAAAATGTTATTGATCAACATCTATTGGTCAATATTGATCCAAATTGATTATTGAAAAGTTGTGGACACATTGTTCCATATTTAACGTTGGTTTAAGGAGTTATTGGTATTGACCAAGATTTATTGATCCAAGTGAATCATTTGTAAGGTTGTGGACACATTGTTTTCCACATTGGGATTGGAAAAGTAAGTCCCCGGTATTGATCAAAATTTATGATCAACATCTATTGGTCGAAATTGATCCAAATTGATTTTTTGCAATTGAAAAGGTTGTGTACACATTGTTTCCATTGAAAATTGTTTATTAGGATGTGGACACGTTTTCACTGGTGAAAAACATCAAGCAAATGTCTTGACCAAGACTACTGGCTGTATCACTCTTAGTCTATGGGCCAGTTCTGTACACGGGCCTTATATAGTCATGTAGCCATGGTCCAACTTAGGGAGCGGTCATTATTATGCCGGGGGGGGGGGGCTGGAGAATTTCAAATTTTTTTCGGGCAAACATTGTCGCGTTCCCCCCTCCGCTTCCGTTCAAAAATTTCACACTCCCCCTTGCCTTGATCATGCTGATTTCCCCATTAAAAAGTTAATGTTCCCCTCCTGTCGTGATAAAATATCACGGCCTGCCCCTCTTCTTACAAATTTTTTTGGGTTTCCCCCTCAAATCCTCCAATCCCCCCCTGGGCGTAATAATGACCCCTCCCCTTAGGCCTGACGTAAAATTGAGTAGGGACCAATTTTTTTTTCTGCTGAAAATGATAGATAAGGGTGTGTATAATAAGAATCTGCGGGTGCCATCTGGGCATCCGTGATCATTTTGAGAAGCCAAGATGGCGTCGCCATAAATGATAACTATATATTCAACCCTATATTAGCAAACGATGGAGTTACTAGATATACATAGGACCCAATGAACCCAAATGCATGGCACTTGTAACAGTGAGTCATACCCCAAAGTCAAAATGGAAGCCCAAATCTAATAATTTTTAAATATCCCTATAACAGCAAATAAAAATAAACATGTCTTAGCTATGTTGTTAACACAATCAATATATTTCTTACTTTTTAATTGTAACCATGACGTCAATCAATATGGCAGCCACAAACGTGAATATCTTAAAAAAATACTTGACACAGATTGTCTAAATATTACCTTCACGTATAATTATTGTGTCATGAAACAATTAGAAATGTCCTATGATCATAACCAGTGATACCAGTAATCCCGATAAATCAAAATGGTCAAATTATTCATTGATTGCAATATATGTGAAAAAATACAGCATTGAACTTGTCGTCCAGCCCCCTAGGCAAAGATGGAGTCGGAACATGACCTCATATGACCTTTTGGTTCCATGACCTTTGACATCAGCACATATGAAAGAAACCCCTATTACACCTTACCCCCAAGTCCGGGTTTCAATCGACTTCAACTTTTCCGAAAGAGACCTGAACAAGAAAACCTAAGCCTTGGTTGAAAAGCTAACCAAACTGGAACACACACATACACATAACATCCACATACATACGGACATGGGTGCGCCCCTCGCAATATCTCCCTCTGCTTTTTAGCCAGGGATAAAAATGTAATTACTATGGGTATTTTTTGACAACTTTGCACCCTAATGAGTTTTAATTCGATTTTGCGCATTTAAACAAATTTGAAATGTATTTTGTCCATACTCAACTGTACGGGGTCACATGAAGGTTTCTACCTGACTATTAAATTCGATTTTGTTGCCCCACCCGGTGATCCTCGCAGTTTGAACTTAATATATACTGTCAAAGCAATTGCCATCAAGTATGATAACCCATCTAGTTTTGTGTAGACTCAACAAAGGCGTTTTTGTTCTAACAATTACTGGAATCTCCCTATCTCTTTGTATTATTCGCGGTTGAATTACATCCTCAGTCTGTGGACAGACAGTCTTGACATCATGCACGACAAGGCGTTTCTAGACGTCACCAAGCAAGACCTTGACTGATTTTGTGCCGAAACACCGGGTGCTGAAATACCAGGGTGCCGAAGTTCCCTCTTCTCAGAACTGCCGAAGTACCGTGGCATTCGGCAGAGGAGAAGGGAAGTGGCAAATAACGTGCTTGTTTGATGTGTAGAGCCGTGTTAACCCATTTTTCTGATTTTAAGGGACAATTCCTACAATGAAACTCATTAAAATCAGACTTTTGGCATTTATAAACATCCTGTAGTCAAAGTAGACTAGATACGATCTTGTAACGCAATCACCCCACAGTAGACCCCGTGAAGAATTCCCGCGTTCGTTTACCATGGTAGTGAATCGGAAACAAATGTATACTTTATCCATTGTACAGGTCCGCTTTAATTGATTAGAAGGGCTATTAAGTCCGGTTTGCAACACGGGTTAGGTTTCGGGTTGGGGTTATAGGGGCCATTGGCCCTAGGGTTAAGATTAGGGTTAGGAATTAGGTTATGGTTTGGTTATTAGAGTCCGATGAGTACAAACATTTGGAATAGACCTCGGTGATTTTCCTACTTGAAATAGGGGGTTTGATGTGTACCCTTGCCGTACGGCAAAGGTCATTTTCCGAAAGACGGGCTTTTTCGGTCATAGCCCGGTAAATTGCGCGCAGCACTACGCAGACGATCTGCTCTCTCTCTCCTCTCTCTCGCAGCGGTCTGACGTGTAATGTACTTCACTTGAGATGCTTGTCAGACAAGGTTGGGGCCTACATCCCAATATCAAATACAAATAATGGCATGACTGATATTGAGGAAGAGAATAACCAGCAATCTACACTAACAGATGGTATCCCAGCGATGAGGCATGGACTTCAACTGCCCTGGGGTCCTATGTTTGCCGACATACGAAAGACCCCGTCCACGTAATGGCACAAGCTTTAGAATGCCGCAATAAAATACACCACTTACGGCAACCTGTATCTCCAATTCAACCAAGCGGACCTTCTTCAGATCGTTATTGTGATTTTACAAAAATGTTTACCCTTTTCAACAGAAACTACGTAAAGACGTGGCAAGCGCAGTGGCGGTTCCAGCCCCGGGGGAGGCGACCAACTGAAAATGGAAACTTCGCTGCCACGAAGCGGTCATAGCGACCCTAAGCTGCAGGGGTACCATCCCGCGCAAGCGAGAAACCCCTGCCAAGGATTGCTTTCGAAAAACATTTTAACCAAGTTTGTATAGAAACAATTGAAGATTGATAGACGCATTTGAATTTGGGGTTTTCACCTTATAAAAATGCTTAATGTAGAAACAATTTGACTTTTGCAAGTGAGTTTCACTTTATATAATTTTCTTTCTAGTTTAAGATCCTAGTTTGAGGGTTAGGTTTTGTTTGAATTAATCACATAAAAGTTTTTAATGAAAAGTTTATATATCAAGCGCCGCAAGGTAGGGTGGAGCCCCGATTGCGCGGAACCCCCGCAATATTAACTTTCCAAACATTTTCTTATGCAATTTGGTGAAACAATTTGAAATGTACAAGTGCTTCAATCTATGGGTATTGACTTAATCTTTCCCTGGATATGGCCAGCGCATACAGTGTTTGAAAAAACATATGCTCCTGGCCGGATTCGAACCGGCTAACCTCCGATTTAATAGACGGCCCGAACCACTGAGCCACAAGACTGGGTTTGGCAAAGAAGCATAGATATCATATATGGGTGGTTAGGTTCGAAGGGTGTCCTCCGCTTTCCTAAGCGGATAGCATCATAACGGTATATTTTACATTGATACTTTATTTTTGTTTTAAATTTTTAACTACTTAGTTCTCCCGTTAGACAAGGATGGTAAATTTATTAATCTCTCCCTGGAGAATGGCCAACGCACACAGTGTTGAAAAAAAAAAACCATAATGCGCTTGGGCCGGATTCGAACCAGCAACCTCCGTAATTACTAGTGACGGCGCTTAACCAACTGAGCCCAGACTGGGTTGGCCAGGACGAAGCTATCATCTATAGGGTGTTTAGGCTCGAAAGGTGTCCATCGCGTTCCTAGCGGATAGCCATCAGAACGGTATATTTTACATTACATTTATATTTGTTTTGTGAAATTTTAACTACTTAGTTCTCCAGGGTAACAGGATGGGTAATTTATTCATCTTTCCTGGAGATGGCCAGCGCACACAAGTGGTTGAAAAAGAAACCCATATGGCGCTTGGCCGGATCGAACCGGACCGGCGACCTCCGTATTACTATTTATGACGGGCGCTCTAACCACCTGAGCCCAAGACTGGGTTGGGCAAAGAAAGATAGATATCTCCTATAGGTGTTAGGCTCGAAAGGTGTCATCTCTTCCTAGCGGATAGTCAATCAGAACGTATATTACATATACAATTTATTTTGTTTTTGAAATTTTAACTAATTGGTTCAATCTATGAATCCTTCTAATATGATCAACGATCCTTAAAATCGCCGTTGCGAACGATAGCCTTTTGAAATGTTACGATCTATTAATCATTAACGCTTTCAAGCGTTTTTAAACTGTGGAGCAGGCCATATAACCTTCATTAAAAAATTAACTACCTTACGGACAAATTAGATCCCTATTGAACCGTATTTTTCGGACATAATCGTAATACTAACTATTTTTTAGTCAATACATTTCCTGACATATATATATATATATTATAACTTGAAAAGGAAGCAGAATATGAACCGTTTTTGTACAA
Organism: Ophioderma brevispina; assembly: GCA_023653785.1. NCBI lineage: Eukaryota > Metazoa > Echinodermata > Ophiuroidea > Amphilepidida > Ophiodermatidae > Ophioderma > Ophioderma brevispina. Next base: position 28,340 of record JAMKCH010009257.1, read on the forward strand.
CTTTTTCCCATTTTTTCTCCCTTCCAATGGAGATCACAACAGTAAACCAACCACTCATATGGTCAATGGTATTCTTCCTAAAAGTTGGTTTATGTGGCACCTTATAATGTTAAAATAATAAAACATCTTCTCAAAACAATAACATTATAAAGCCTAAAGTTTTTTTTCCACACAATTATTTGCACAGAATATGTAAAAACAGTGATCACGCGCGCACAGAGAAAAATCTCATGAATCAATACTCAGGTTTTAAGAGTTTGAAACATATTTTGGATGAGAGTTTTCGATAAAAATATACACAAATAACACTGTTCTAGACACTTTAAATATGCTTTTTCTTGCCTTGTCACAAGGTCTTGTGTTCAAAAACGTTTTAAACCCTCACGAATGAATCGATTGATAAAGTGTTGGTTGAAGACATGAAAATTATGAGTGGATGTTAAAACTGTTCATCATGTTATATGGCTCCATTTTTCTGAATTAAAATTTAAAATATTATTTTCTTCAATTGTATTTGAGAAGAGATTTCACGGGAAACACGCACATTTGTTTACTATAAAAAGAGAGAAAGGGGATACCTAGTTTTGTTTGATAACTTGCACCTGTTTAGATTTGCACAATAGGGGAAGTCGGGAATTCCCCAAGATGTAAACTTAGAGGAAACTTGTTTATGCTTTGAGATTCAAATTTTTTTGCAGAACAATAGGGAATTCCCCACAAAGTTATATATATGAAGTGATGTAAATTAGATTTGTGATATCTGATTTGATGGTGCAATGGTATATGTTATGCATAAGAATGAGTAATGATTATTGTAGAAAGGGGAATCTATACTGTGAGTAGTTAACTACTATCACTGGAAGGACTCTCTGCCAGCAGGAAATCATAGGAGCTGAACTAGAGCTCTGGAGATATACAGTATATTATAGGCTATAGTTTTCTTCAAGAAT
>JAMKCH010009258.1:0-49256 GCA_023653785.1 Ophioderma brevispina
AGTGGGCTGTTTTTTGGAGAAATCGCGAAATTCGATTGTTTTTAGGTGTCTATCAGCCGCCGATATTAGACATGATAGATACAGGACCCGCATATTTTAAGCGCTATGCATATTCATTAGAATGAGCGGCGTTTTCAAAACAAATAACATGCCGGAACTACATTTAACAAGGACGTCAACACGATAAAGTATGTTGGTGACCCGGAGTTGTGTTATGGCAATACTACCTAATTTTTGAATTTCAATTAATGCAATATTTTAAATTGCAAATTGTTGAGGTATTTTTAGGGAAGGCACCTTGCCGTTTTTTTAGCATCTGTCAACGGGGCCGAACTGACATCTCTACTGTAACTCGGTCTCAATCATGTCAGTCAGACCAGTCCTGAATTTGCAACGCGCAGACTCGGTGAAAAAGAGATTTGCCTGAAATTGTGGCACGGAAACTGACGAGAAATCGGCTAAATTGCTCAATCAAGTGGGGGGTGTGGCAACGTCGTATAATAAATGCTTTGAATATCAGTTGACTGTGTTGAAAAAAATGCCGGGAAAAAAGGCAGCGCCACGGTGTGCTTAGAGCCACTGCCACTTTGTACGTAATGGTAACAAATTATTTTATTCGCACTGTATAAACATGTATTTTTGTGCGTGTTCAAACCCCTCCTCTGAACAACGATCGATCAGCTGTTGGAAAAAAGTAAAAACACCGTAAACAAAATGATACTGGCCATGCACACACAACAATGCCAGGCTTAACAAAAGTTTAACGAAGAAATAAAACAAAAACCTACTTGAATATGGAAATATGTTTCTGTTTGTTTTTTGGGAAAGGCAATGAAATAGCCCAAACAAACAATTTTTAGTTTTCTTCAAAATGGTTATTTTTTCCTGACGTGCAACCCAAGGGCTGGGAAAATACAACCCAAACAATTAAAAACAACAAACAATGCAAATTTAAAATGCATGTGACCCGTTTTTCAGAGACACGTTTTTTTTTGTTCTTTTCAAAAGGTGTATAAAATAGTGAACAACACCAAAATGTAAAAATCACAAGAAATAGAACAATTAAATCAGTTTAAGTTTGTGAGAAAAAAAAATCACTTCCTAAACTCCACCCAAAATGTTTTCTGAGATATATGACAAAATAGTGGCTGTTGGGTCGACCAGTTAAAATCCATATACCATTTTTTTTGATGAAATCATCTGCTTTAAACAACCAAACGAACATTAATAAGATTAAGAATATCGAGTGGTGTCGTCACCTAGCTCAATTGTATGAGAACACATATGAATGTTCAATTAATAGCCCTTGATTAGTTTACTGGGGTTTATTAAAATTTTTTCATATGCAATTGTCACTCTCACAGTCTTGTCTCACGAAGCAAGGTCATGACATGAGGCATGCATTTCCCGGGTAGGAATGTTCAGAAAATTTGACAAATAATTACAACTTGTGATCTTATGCCAAGAACATGTAGTTTTTATAACCCTCATATAAACAATGCCATCATTATTTTAGTTTAAGAACTACGAGTACCACAACATTGTTTCATCATAAACACTGCATATGCCATGTGTGAATCCTGATGGAGTGAGCCCTCATGTGAGGAAAATATGACCTTTCCAGACCTGGTCCAGGGACCGGGCGAGGTGTGAGTGCAACGTTTATTATCCTTGCCACTGAAACCATTAGCTAAGATACATTCATGTTAATACTTTGAAAGCTTTTGAATCACCTTAGCTTGGTGTCAAGCTCTACGTCTTTGGCCATCTCGCGATAATTTTGGCCTACATACATTATCACATAGTCTGAGAATCACACATACTGTATCAAGATCATGCACAGCTGATCATGGATGCCATTCGATGATGTCGATGTGTCATGACTCATGGAGCAACGTAAACTCCCCTTTTCGTATGCAGTAAGTGTTCCCTGTGTTCTCCATAAAGGATATTTTGCTGCCAATGCATAATAAAAGTCATAATTTTAATTGCCAATTACTGAAATGCATGCCTTCTGTTACGCTTTGAGTGTTTAACATTTCGTTGGGTTTTACATATTGATGGATGTTGAATTTTATCATTTTTTACTAAATTAATGGGAATGGTACTAAATTTTAAAAACCAAAAAAAAAAAAAAAAATCTTCAAACATGCCCAGTGCCGAACCTTGCAAGTAATTCAATAATTAGATATAATCTTAATAGAATTTTGCAATTTTGACGTATGTTGCTAACAGAGACTTCGGTGTATTACATAGTGATGGATTTTGAACCCTCGGTCACAGAAGTGGATACTTGATTTCTTTCCCACAGGCTTTTTAAATACTTTTGTAGTAAATTTACTCATCTTAAATTTATAACTGACACAAGCCAAATATGTATTAATTATAATATCGATATTAGTAGAAAGTTATTAATATTTCCAGTCAAAGCGGGACTCGCGGCAATCCACTCAACATCCTCCTTATGTAATAAACAAATTGAGCAGATTTGCGATGACACACTAGACGTTGTTTGACGGATTTCAGAAAACGCGTTCTTGTTTTCCATAACGACGGATGGCGGAATACGCTTAGTATATGGAAAATTGAACATCCATCACTATGTCATGAACATAATCGCGCCGATTTTGGCATATTTTTTGGTGTGAGACGGATGTTAAGTTAACTTTTCCAATGTATTCGCCCATTTTATCAAGTAAGAATTCATGAATATTAGCTAAATCATTTCCAGTTGTTAATTTCGTTTCTTAATCGGCTTTAAGCATTTAGAATCGTATGGTAGGGATGTGTACGGGCCCTCTAGAGGTCGCGATTTCTCAAATGCATTTTCTCATAAAATCAAAAATTCGTATTTTGGTTACCTCCGTCACTATGTAATACACCCGACGACCTTCCGCGCGATCTTTGTGGCCCAATCGTAAGTCTCCCCTCTTTGGACTTCTAACAGTTTGGTTTATAGGGGTACTGCTTCACTCTTTGTCTGTAATATTCGGCAATTAGTGCAGGCCGAAATAAACCATTTTCAACGCAATTCAAGAAACAAACAATGATAAACTGAATAAGAATGAGAATAAAAGACAGGATTTCCTCGTTTGGTAGCGAATAGTCGGGGCTCATATTTGAATAGGGCAGGTCCAATATTCGATACCAACAGAGGAAATCGTCTTTTATTCTCTCATTCAACCTCAACTACTAAAGTGCATCATAACTTGATTCAACATATCATCATCTGGGGAAGATTCCACATGGAAATTGGTAGCCCTTTGACAGATTGTTTGGGGGGGGGGGGGGGGGGGTACTCTCTGTGGTTGATATAACTTAATCAGCTGTACTGTTTTACCAACATGTGGCTATCTATCACATGACACTTTGAAGACCACCATATTGACAATGTAATCTTTATTATGTAGAGTCCACAAGGAACCGCCTTGAAGCAAACACTGCTAATAGACAAGCTCCGAGTGGTTCAAGACAACATAGACACAAGCAAGGAAGTTTTATTCCAGAGCATCATGGGCTGATAGTCAAGGTATGGTGACTGGCACAGCATAATATAAATGACCAAATCTACTGACGGCCCTTAAAATTGGAATGGGCATGATACACAGCTTAACATGCTAAAAAATCTCTAAGTACTAGCAACCTAGTCTGGGCTAAAATGAGTGTACAAGTCAGGGTTTTTATGTGTTAAGAATAGGATTTTTTGTGGGGGTTGAATTTGCTCAAAACTGGTGCATTGTGTTATTGACACCTCCTGTCTCAACTGAGCGTATCAATTTTGTTCTTTTCAAAGAAGATGAATTGCCCAGTATTGTGCAATAAGGCCTATAAACCATCTTTAACATATTGGAATCAAAGATACCTTATTTTCCAAATGAATGAATTTCAAACATTGTCTGCTGGTAATGTGTCCAAATTTAATTTAAACTACGACAATTTCTTCTCCACACAGAAATGGCCGTGCGTATTATAGTAAAATTTCTTGGTGACAAAGCGGATTGCAAGAAAAGTATTGAGGCGTCTAGGGGGAAAATGCCCCTCTGCAATCAAAGCTTGCAGGTGGTAGATTTGGCAGGTATTACACTAAATAAGAACGCAACTAATAAATGGCAGCTATTTGATGGGGCTCATGCAGTTAAACTCTCCATATGACCCCATTTCATATGAGGAATACCCTTAATTTCTCTGATGATAAGTTTGGTACCATTGGATGAAGTAAAAAACTCCCCTAGAGTAGTTTAGCTGTAGATGATCACATGTCTGAAAAAAAAAATCTTATTATAATGGTCTCACGTGCTTGGCTTTTATCCCCCTGTCTGAAAAGCGGGGGGATATTGTGAGGATGCGCATGTCCGTAGATGTGTGTTCCAGTTTGGTTAGCTTCTTTCTAAACCAAGGTTAGGTTTAAGTTTTTCAGGTCTCCTTTCGAAAAAGTTGAAGTCCGAGTGAAACCCAGAGTTGGGGTTAAAAGGAAATATGTCATGATTAGAATATTTGAAAATTTGGTATGGATGGAAAGCTTAAGTAACGTAGATTACATATAATCAAAAGTTGAAAATTGTCCACAACTGTTGAGTATTTTGCCCTTTTAATATTTAACGCCCCCCATCGCTTACTCGAAAACTATTCCACAAATCCACATCGCAGGCAACTGGTGACTCCAAAGTGATGACCTCCATTCGAATGGTGCCACTTTCCTATTCGAGGAACTGCTGATCGACGTGTTTTTAATCAATAAAATTAAAAAAAAACACAACGAAATGAAACCCAAAATATGTCCTTCTGTAACTTATTTTCAAATTTTGCTTATGACATTTCCAGTAATCTAAATTATTAAAGTGTCAAGCAATGACAAAAAATAACAATCGAACGATTCAACACGATGTTTTCTTTCCTGTAATTGAGAACTTGGGAAATTATTAACCCTAACACGGCCCGAGGCAATGAGATGAGAGCCAACGAAAAGGTGTGGTACCCGGTCGGAAAAATGTTTTCGTTGCATCTCGGCCGTCAAACAACTCTTTTTGGTCGCGGAAATGACTCTCATTGCACCACATTGCATCTGGGCCGTCTTTACAGGGAAAATGACGGCGAGTCCTCGTTGACTTTGGCAGTCTTTACGGAAAATGACGCGATGTTCCTCGTTGCATTTGCGCCGTCTTTACGGAAAAATGAACGCGATGTTCTCGTTGCAACTGGGACACGTTCATTCCCGGGAAAATGATGAGATGCTTTTCACTGAATTCGGACGGTTTGCCCGCAGAAGGCGCAATGCTTTTCATAAGGCGGGTGACACTGTGTAACAATGCCCATAGGACAATTTCGATTTCGATGTGATAGAGCCACCATTTTCGATAAGCTATTTTTTTAATTATGCCATAAACCATCATATAAGTAACCGGAGCTGGACGTAGCATAAAGCGCACCACGCACGACTATGTGAGCGTAATAGCGCCACTCACTACTTGCGACTCTAAGCTACAAATGTTTCATGCAATCATTGTGCAGTACGCATCCATTATTTATTTATTTATTATTATCCCTGTTTTTAATGGCCTTCGCACGCGATGTTCCTCGTTGCATCTCTGGGACTTCTGTTCCGGAAAATGGCGCGACTCGTTTTCTCGTTGCATCTGGGTTGTCTTCCGGGAAAATGACGGCGATGTTTTTTCGTTGGCATCTGGGCCGTCTTCCGGAAAATGACGCGATGTTTGTTCGTTGCATCGGGCCGTTATTGACTTACGCTAACATTATTATTCCTGTGGCCGGGAAAAAAAACGGACCGGATGCATGAAACGCAAACTTTGGCTCCGTTTGTCCGCTGGGCTTCAAAATAAAAAATAGATTGCCCTTTGTTTTGCAGTTGGGCCGTCGGTCGGGCAAAACGACCCGGTCCGGGTAGTGTTCTAGAAACAATTTGTCATCGCTCTCCAGCTGTCGCAAATCCTAAAATATTTCGTCAACACCACTATAGTCGATTCCCCATCGTGTCACCTCTAGTACTTCTTCGAATGTCTCAGGCATTGAATGAGGGGGCATGTGCAGTGTGTGGTGGAAATTAAAATTCATGGTTAAACTATTGAAACATGTAGTCCGATATCAGAGAAAAATCAATGCCTATGCTTTATAATGAAACGTCATGCAATCACGTAAGCCCATTTAGAGCTACATTATCGCTCAAAAGATTCTGACTAATCTTCTTTCTTCAGTGTATTCCAATGTATGTCACTGACTTTTTGATCGAACACACAAGTCTATCACTCTCTATCTAAAAAGGTCAACATGAAGCCAGATATCTTATGTGTTCTGAAACAGGTGAATCGGCCCAATATTTTTCTTTTTGTCTGTCCTCCTCTCCCAAGTAAATCGACGCTGTCCAAACCTTTTCTTCTGGGCACGATGAGGTTGAATCTACTATAGCTCATGCTTATAACCCTTTCGGTAGATTCACTAACTTCCAAAATTAGTGTTGGCATAGTGTAACTTTTCATTGAATACACAAAAATCTAATTTTCACCAGCATTGGTCATCACTTTGACGTCACAAGGAGACAAAATTGGGCGCTTTTGATGAATGAAGCCGTGGTGAAAAATCCGTCCGTTTTCTTCGTAGTCGTAAAAAGCAAAATTAAAAATTAAATTTAACTACTTTGTTAATTTTACATCAAATTGTATTATTTTTTCGGGAATGTTGATGTATGTACTATATTTTATGAATGTAAGTCAAACTGAGCTGACAAAAATCGGTTGACCTATTTATCCGTTTAAGGTGCAATAGGGTTCCCTCATATGAGCTTGATGTCAAAGTGTCATTGACCAAGGTCAGAGGTCATCTGAGGTCATGTTCCATACTGTCAACTTGTCAGGGGATGACGCAAGTTTACTTGCAGTATGTTTTGTTTATCCAATGTGGGTCAGAAGAATGAGATTAAATTTAAATTCAGACATACTTAAAAATTGTATCCCTGACCCATCGAGGAAATACTCACATTCAATTATTGTTTTTATTGGTTTTTTGTTGTTGTGTTTTTTTTTTTTTGGGGGGGGGGTTTAGCTTATTAGTGCCTCCTGGTACTTACAGGCACTAGTCGGTGATTTGCTAAATCGGAAATAAAAAATTTTTTTTTAATTGTGTATTTTGAATGTTTGCAGGCAAGGATTGGTATCCTAACTACCTACAGTTAGACAATACCAAGCAACCTATAAGAACAAAATTGGAATTTGAGTCATTACTGTCCGAACGGACACTTAGTACTACACGTAACTGTATGGAGATACATATCTTTGAAACACTGCTCTTTTCTTCCTTTGCCTCTAAATTTTTTCAGTTGGGGAAAAATAACTTACAAGAATTCTACGACTTATCCTTCACTTTTTAATCTATTTCTGCAAATGTTCAAATATTTTGACTCTCTTGGGTAAATCACTGATATTGTCTTTTAAAGAAACAAAACTCTGAGTGCGTTTTCCCTCAGGACTGCCGTTCGTATTTTCACTGTAGTTTATCTGGGTGTTTAAGGGTGCGCATATTTCACCTCTATTTGTCCTTTCTATGCGAAACATGGCAATCAGGCTCAGGCAATGTAATAGTTCATGACAGTAACTGAATAGAGGGCAGGGCAAGATGTGCTGCCTTTGCTGCTATTGGACATTCGGTGATTCCATTGCCTTTGAGTGCTTTCTGGATATTGGACAAGAAGTAAAGTTTTGTAACCAGCATGAGATACACACATTGTGGTCAGTTGGAAATGGCAGGACTTGTGATCATTAGACGCATTAAAATTGGTTAGTTCAGCCCCACTGGGTCAACGTGTTGTGTGCCTGGGCAAGATGCTATCTCAATTGCCTCGTTCACCCAAGCGAAATCTGGGAGCTGTTAGTGGGAATATTTACAATCTAAGTTCTGATAGGCATGTGGGCTTGGCCGGCTGCCGGCGCCAATTTAAAGCAAATGTTGACTATTTCCTTAAGGCAGCATAATAATAATAGGCAACATCGCTTTGTTTCCTGTGGAAAAGCTCCTAAATAAATGTCGGTATTATTATTATACCACCTTGGGTGTGAAAATCCACCGTGTAAAGACATGTTTGTATCATGTAGAACAAGATCTATTAAATACTCACGCCAACAATTCTATTGTCAGGTCATTTACAACAGATTTGATGATAGGCTGGAACAGATATCAATAATTCATGGGATGAAGTCCGAAAGAACCGTCAACATGCGGCTAGAGAAGACGTCATCAGAATGACGATGCAGAGAGAGGGAAGAGGCATTCAAAACATCAGGAATAGGTCAGTGGAAAGTGGCATAGGCCAGGGTACTCAATATGTCCTGCGGGCCATATCCGGCCCCCAACCATGGATTTCCCTGGCGTTCGACTTGCTCTAAAATATAAGGGAAACATAAAAATTTCGAGTGTATTTGGCCCCCCAATCGGGAACTTTCAAATGTGTTTGGCATTCCTCTGACCCTTCCGACACTAATATAATTGAGAACCCCTGGTATAGGCAGTCTCATACATTGGATTGGCTGCTGTTCAGGCTATTTTAACTCTAACAGAATGTGAACCCTCAAATTTTTTCCAAGTGGTGAAAATGATTGGGCAAGTACATTTTTCATTTACATGAGTTTTTTTTTACCTCCGCAGATCATATTGTTAAGGATCCATTTTACTTGCTGCACTGGTTTTGTTGCATTGCCCGTTGATTGATACAGTCTCGGCAATTCACTACAAAAGCCAGTTACACCAATTAACTTTCTTTGCAGTACCACGTTGTAGTATTTTGTGTAGATATTGACGTTTCCCATGCACCCTTCCCCCCCCCCACAATGCAATGCAGATGTAAGGGAGTATGGACAAACATTAATGGTATCATGTTTGTAGTTGAGCCCTCTACTGATTTATCTGTTAGTCTGCCAGCCTTTTGGCACTTTTATTCCTCTTGTGCAAGCTTTAGTCAGAAGAGGATTTTGCCATAGCATAAATCAGTTGATTCATTTAGTGTTTTTTGTCATGGCCCGCGCCACAAAAAGTTTCCTGTACTGCCCCGATCCCTTCCAATTTTGAGACTTCTGCTCAAAGGACCTACAAGGTAACACTACTCGGGTGTGAGAACTGACCTGGTTCACCACAACAAGTTGCTAAGACCTGGCCTAGTCTCTGGTGCCAATTTTGATGACTCGTGTGACCAAAGTCCTAAGAAGGAAGCACTACATCTGGTGTGAGATACAGATTTGTGGTCAAGGTCACACCTGTGAAATTTTATGTTGTCATCTGCAGCTTGTCCGTCGCCACAAACAGTTACATACTCTGACTTCCCATATCCCTAGTCCACTTTTGATGACTCTTGGCATCAAAGGACCTTATAGCTGGAGTAAGAATTTCGTGTCAAAGTTACTAGGTTAACCTGCTTTCCCTTCCTCACCAAAACGGCATACTATTGGGTTGCAACAACACTGCGTGCTGTGCCACTGCCAAGAAATTATTACTCAACTATAGTATGTGACACTACAAGTTGGTGTGAGATACAAATGTGTAAGGCAATATTCACTCTGTGGCTGTGCTTCTTAAACTTATTGTGATTAGGGCTGGGAGAGATTAAATTAACGGTGCAACATTCAACCAACGGCTTACCCGAGATTTCAATTTTTCCCTATATAGCATTTACGTACTCGCACCATACATTTCACAAGTGCCGATACACTGTAGATACACAAGAGTCTCCTGTTCAAACTTGTTTTTATTCGCCAAGTAATGGAATTTATTATAATGTTAATATCCATGATTTGTGATCAGTTAAATCCAACTCTAAGTCTTTTATCATCAGCTATTTCGTAAAAACAATTAAAAAAACAATATATCAGCTTCAACAAGCGATTGTGATCCCGATCCAGTCACTAGGTGCACTTGATTCTTCCAAAAAATACATTCTGCTGCATGTGGCTATTTATTTGACTCGAAGTTTCTCAATATGTGATGTCCACATACGTTAAACTTTTCGGAAAAAGCCGCGCGGCGTAAAAGCCGAAGGGGGGGGTAGAAAAAAATCGCTTGTAGTTAAGATTCAGAAACTGAACGTATAAGCCGCACGCCAGATTCAGCCGCCACCAGCGACGGCCGACTTTTGGATCGTGAAAAGTGTTGTACATTAGAGAAACCAACAGTATTATTCTGTTTATAAGCAGAGTTATTAGTTCGTTATTATATGTCGCCACGTGCGATATGTTTATATTTTATAAATATTTTATAAAATATTGCATGAACATGAAAATCCATGGAAGCAAAGTAAAGAAATACGGCCGACTATTACCATTTCAAACTCTTGCGTTCGTATTATTTTAGGTTATGTTTCACCTGCAAGTGGCTCTATATTGTTGTACCAGCATCGATTAGTTTTCATAATGAAAAGGTCGAAGAGACTAATATTGGTGTGTCGGCCGCCCTTGACTAGTCCACAATCCTCCAGGGAAGCTTACGCCCTCGGAAAGCGTTTAATAACAAGGAAGACGGGGGCCTGTTGAATTCGTAAGACAGAACTAGCGCGTCCCGAAGGGACCACGTCCTGGCCTCCCTGGATACGGGAAACCCACTCTGGAAATTACCATTATCAGGCATCATCAGATCTACTTCGATGCCGACTTGTGTTTGTCAAATAACCAAAAAGAAAAAAGAGAATGGTCCACTCCCTCTTTTGCGAGCTGTTGCGGTAAATGAATGTTGTCCAATTCCCCAAATCCCAAAATATAGAAGCTGTCCTTTCATCTGTTTATTCTTTCATCTTCATCATTGTCTTCATTTTGTGTGATTTACTTTAGATTAAATAGAGTATAAATATATATATTTTAATAAAGATAAACTACATATATATTATATATAAATGTAAACTAAATATAAATATATCGATATAACATAACTATATATCAATATAACATAAAGTTATAAGTAAATATAATATTAAACTGAATAAATTATCAATAAACGAATATAAATATAAAGTGAATAAGTATAAACTGAATAAATATAAGTTAATTAAATATAAACTGAATAAGTTGGAGTAAACGAATTAAGTATAAACGATAATCTATCCTCCCGTTGATAATGTTTACTCTTGTTCCCTATCCGCCTTCCATCCTCCTTTTCCTCCACCCTCTATGCATTCCCTCTTTTACCCTCCTTCTTCCCGTCTTTCCTGTGAATTCTCCATCCCCTTTTTTCGTTTTTGATCCTCTCCCTGCAAACGTTTTTTTACTCATTCTACCCCTACACCCCCTCATTATACCGTTCCAATCCTCTCCCACATCATTCTCTGTTTAATTTCCAGCACACTCGTTCTCCGCCTCTTCTCTTGTCTTGCCTTCTTGCTGTTTTTGGCCCATCCCTATTTTCCTCCCTCGCCCTGCCCATTAGCTTCTTTGCGTCACTCCCGTGTTGACCTCCCACTTCCCACATCTTTTCCCCCCACCCACGTCCACCCTTCCTGGTTCCGCTACTTCCCCCTAATTTAATGCTGCGCTACCCTATCTTCATCCCTTATCTATTCTCGGTTATATCATCCTGATATGAGTACGTCTTGTCGACCCAATCTCAAATTAGTCCCCACCTTTTGTCCCGTTCCTATCCTTCCGCTCTTCACCCTCCTTCCTTTTCTCTTTTCTCCTAGTTTTATTTTCTGATGCCCCCTCTCTTCCCCCATCTGTCCCTCTGTCGCATCCCCTTTTGTTGCTATTTCCCCCTCTTTACCAACTTACCACCCTTTTTATATCCGTTTTTTCCCCCGCTGATTACATTTATACGTCTCTAGATCCTACTCCTTCCCTCCCCCGTCTTCCTTCTGTCCTTATTAGTCCCGCCATGGTCCTATTACCGCCTTTTTTTCCGTTCGCCTCTGTCCTTTTTCTAGTATTTTTTACGATTATCATTCTTGGCCTCCCCCCCCCCCCCTGAAGCCTTCCTTAGACCCCCTTCCTTCCTGGAGTCCTCGCTTTCCCACCCAGCACCTACCTTCCCCCCTCGTTATTGTCTTACTCTCTGTTGTTTCTCCCATGCCTCACCACTAATGTCGTTCTTTTAATTCTTCCTCCTCTTTTCAATTCTCCCCTCACCCGGCTCCCGTCTGCCCCTACCTTCCCCCCCTTTCCATTCCCCTGAACTCCACTTCTGCTTCTCATGTTTAAGCCTGCTTCTTACTGCCTTTTAGGTCTCCCGCCTTCCTTTTCTCGTTTTTCCCCTTCCTACCACTTACTTTCCCTCACCACCTCATTATCCATTTGTCTCTGCTTTTCCTCATTACTCCTGGCATTCCCCTTTCCTTTCTCTTTTCCCCCACTCCCCCTGTTCTTCTTATGCCCCTCTTTCTTCCTGTCTCACCCCCTGGCCCCTCACCTCTCTCCCACCCGCATCCCGCTACCCTTCCCCTATGCCCTCCATTCAGCTTACCCGCCACCATCTGCCTTTTATTCTCATGCCCAATTATACTATAATCCTTCTCGATGCTACTGCTGTCCAACTTACCCGCTGTAATTCTTAGTGCCCCTTAAGTCCGCCGGTCACTCCCCAATCTGCCCTGGCTTTTATTTTCCATTGGTTTATTTTCCAGCACACTACAGCTTAGCCTTGCTCAACCACCATACCCTCTTCCCTTACTTCCACCTTCTGTCTTACCATTCAATTTTCTTCGCCGCTCATCTTATGTACGCCAAAAACTAGACTTCTAATTCTTCTCATCTCCATTCTTTTTACCTTGCTCCCGCCCCCCCACTATGGCATTTGCCCTGTTGCCAACCGGTCATTCTTTCCCCGCCTCCGGCTTTCTTCGCTTTTGTGACCCCCCGTGTCCTCCATCTTTTCTTCCCGGGCCTGCATTCTTTCACTCCTCTGGTTTCTCTCCACTCGTTTCCTTTCTGCTTTTATAATTATAAGGAATTATAATTATAAAATTGTTGAATTAAATATTATAAAGTAAAGTAATTTGTAAAATAAAACGAATAAGTGTTTAAACTGAATAAAGTGATTATTTAAATGAATATATCAATATAACATATAAATATATAAGTAAATTAATAATTAAAATGAAAATAAAATTATCAAAAACCGAATAATTTTTACGAATTATTAATGATAATATAATTTATTTAAATGAATTAAATGTAAAAACTGAATAAATATAACGAAAATTATATATAAATACAACTTAATAACTATCAAACTAAGAACTGATTTTTAATAAACCAATAAATAAAGTAATTATAAACTGCAATAAAATGTAACAACTGGAATTTAAATAAGTATAAAACTGAAATTAAATATAAATAAAGTAAGATAATTAAATATAAACTGAATACAGTAAATGTAAAACTGAATAAGTTATAAACGAAAAAAATAAAGGAAAAATTGATAGAGAAACCCAATAATTAAAACCATGGCATCAATGATTTTGGTGCAGTGGCTATTTTAATAGGCGTTATTTTAAAGTTAATTTTTGCATATAAAATCATCAAAATAGCTTCCCTCCCCCACTCCTGCCTGATGTTTGCACCCGAACCCTCCATGAATGGGCACCAAGGTTGACATTGAGGTCCACCAGGTCACAATGAAGCCACAAAGAATCACTCACCCCGTCCCTCCCAGCAAATGCACACCTTACCTCCCCCTCCCCGATTGCAACCCACCCTCCTGACCTCTCACGAAGCACCCAACCCCTCCCGACGCACTCACGCCACACCGCCCACACCCTAACCTTACCCAAAAAACACCACCCGGTTCCCTCACAAAACCCACTTCCACCTTCACTTCCCCATCCCCACCCTTCCTCTCCCACACCCACCCTTCCCCAACACCTCACCTCCTCCTCCCTAACACCCCAGCCTTCCACCATGCAACGGGTCACTGAGGTGAGGTTCATGGGATCAATGAGGTTCATGGGGCAATGAGGGTCCCAAAGGGGTACCGAGGTTTCACATGGGGTCACCAAGGTTCCACCATGGGGGCACGGCACCAAGGTCACATTGGGTCACCAAGGTCAACATGGGTTCACCCAAGGTCACATGGGGTACACCAAGGTCACCAAGGTCACAGGGTCACCAAGGTCACATTGGGGTCACCAAGGTCACATGGCATCACCAAGGTTCACAGGGGTTCACCAAAAAAGGGTCAAATGGGTAACTAAGGTCACAGAGGACACAAGGTCACATGGGGTCAATTTCCACCATTTCTCCCTGATGCACCCTCCCAACTCCTGCCCGGATGCAACCGACCCCTCCCCAATGTGAATGGCAACAAGGTTGGACATGAGGTTACAAGGTTGGTCAAATGAAGGTTCACAAAAGATGATTCACCAACCCCCTCCCCCGATGCACCAATCACCAACTAGCTACCACGCACCCTCCCCATCTACCACGCCCCCTCCCCAAACTCCAACATCTACCAAGCACCCGCCCAATGCATCTTACCCTCTCACCTTTTCCGATTGCACCCGACCTCGACCCGCACCGACGCACCCCCAGACCCCCTAACCGACGCACCCGACCCCTCTCACCGAGGGCCACTCAAACCCCTACCGACGCACACTCCCACCTCCAACACCCTATTACCTTAACCCCCAAACCCCACCCGTTCCCTCCTATAAAAAACACCCCCCGGCAATGCCCCTCCCCACCCGGTCTCACAAACACCCCCACCCTTCCTCCCCTTCCCATGAAATGGGTCACTGAGGTCCACATGGGGATCCCGAGGTCCCATGGGAATCACCAAGGTCATATTGGGTCATCACCCACAAGGGTTTTTCGTTCCACAGGGGATCACAAGGTCCACATGGGGTCAACCCAGGTCACACATGGGGTCACCAAGGTTCCAACTGGGGGTCACCAAGGTCCACGGGGGTCACCAAGGTTCCACCGGGGTTCACCAAGGTCACCTGGGGTCACCAGTCGCATGGGGTCACCAAGGGTCACATGGGGTCACCAAGGTCATCATGGGGGTCACCAAGAGTCACATGAGGGGTCACCAAGTCCACATGACGTCAATTTCACCCACCATCCCTGCCTGATGAACCCGACCCCTCCCCAACCCCTCCCCAATGAATGGCCCAAAAAGGTGACATGAAGGTTCACAAAGGATCACATTACCCCCTCCCGAATTGCAACCCGTCACCATACTATCATTTCACGCCCCCACACAATGCACCTTTACATAGTTCCCCTCAACGATTTGTTGCACCCCACCATGACCCCTCACCTTCCACTCCCAACGCACTCACCTCCTCCCAACCACCCCAAACTTCCCCAACCACTACAAAAAAATTTCCTCCTAAAAACACCCCACCCTTCATTCACCCTCCCCACACCACACCCTTGTTCCTCCCCCAACAACACAGCCTTCCTCCTCCCTAACACCGCAGCCTTCCCCCTCCATATTGATTCACACACACGGATGTATGGCATTGTCTTGTTCATATTAGTTAAAGGGAATTGCATATCCGAGGTATTGTTTAAAGCGATACAGCAACTATGAATATTTAATTAGCTCATTGATTCCTTAAGCTGCATGTATCACAAATTTTGAAGGCACAAGAAGATGCGCACAATAATGGGTTGATGCCAGTGAATGAAAATTTGAATATCGAAAGGAACAATAAAACTAACTACGTTTCAAAATTAGTGATTACGCAGAGTTGTTGGTATACACCATATTAATTAAGCTCATTGCATAGTAATTCGCCCGAAAATTATGCTAAACGCTCTAACGGGTGGAAAAAACTATGTAAATCTGCTTCTTTGAAAGTCTACATCATTATTACACCTTATGGAACTCCAGATGATTAACTTGTACACAAGCTTTGCGGAAAAGGGTGGGAAAAAGGCCGTTAACATTGGACTTGACTGAGTCCCAAAGGTTCACATTGAGGTCACCACTGTCGAAGAGAATCCCAAAATGCATCCCACCCGGCCCTAGTACAACGGATCATTTACTGTAAATTGCGGGCATTGTCAGCCGAGTCCTATCAAATGTATTTGCATTCACATTTTAAGGCCAATGTCAAAAAACGACGGAACGGTTCCCCGTTACTAACCCGGCCCCCTCCTTTCCACAAAGGGGTGGACATAATCGTAGCCCGTACGGAAAAAAATTGGCATGGCAATATACATATAGTACAACGTATAATAAGATTCTTTCCGAGGAAGGTGTTTTTGTACTCAATTTTCCAAACAAAGTGTGTTTGGCATATTATAATTCAATGCCTGTACCATACTATATATAACTTCGTTTGACATTACAAAAATCATTAATTGGAATGTATAGTTAAGAAGAGAAAAAAAGAAATGTTTTTAAAAAGAAAATCTTCAGTAGCATGGTCGTTGTTGATTATTTATTAAAATCCCAAGATTTAAGAATTAGCTGATCATTTTACGCCATAAATTATAATCGGGACAGGCGTACCGATTTGCAACAAAAAGAAAAAAATGACTCGGAACATCACTGACCATACAACACTGAAGTAATGCCTAAGTCCTATAAACAGTGTAGTAGCGTTTAGCAATGTAGCAACACCGGTGCGAGCCAGGGCGGGAAAAAAAATGGGGGGAATATGGGGGAAGCTCCTTCCCGGGAAATCTTGCATTCCTCGCGGGGGGAAAGAGGGGGGAAGAAGAGAAGAAAGGCGAAAAGAAAAGAAAAATAATGAGGAGAATAAGAAAATATAAAAAGTAATAAGGATAATAAAATTGGAAGTAGAGTCTTTTTTCCCAAAATTTAAGGGGCGAAAATAAATTATTAAATAAATGGAATTCCGAAAAATTTGTCGAGTTGGGGTTTCCATTTCAATGATGATTAAAACGGTTCTGGGAAATTCACCAAGGCCAGTCTAAAACCGGCCCTTTCAAACTTTACTGATCTTTCATGACTTTTCAGCTCATGACCACAGTTAATCACGTCACCAACCTGTAATTTCTGATACACAAATTTGCAATTTTGTTTTACCGGCGAAATATTCTAAACTGGTTATAAAACTTGTTCTGTGTAAATAATTCACCGCGTGTTGGGGCCCATTGCCGTCGGGGGTGGTTCGGCGTCGGTTTTTCCTTTTGTTACTGCATTTTTCAAGTCTGAAATGACGTATTTGTAGCAATAAAAAACACATGATTTATTGCGATTTCAATTACATTAGTTCATGTCTAAAAATGATTTTTATTTTCGATTCAAATCTATGTTAGTCCATTTCTAAAATGATTTTTAAAAATAATATGGACTTAACTACCGTTTTATTTGTGTTTTACTTTCATTAACATAGAAGGAAGCTTATTTTTAACTTGTTGTGTTGTGTGGTTTGATCCATTTAATACATGGGGGCGAGGTATTGTCACGTTGCATGGTCCGCCCCCGGCCCATATGAACTGATGTAATTTTGTATATGTTAAAAATATTTGAAAAGAGAGTACTAGCAAAATACACAAAACATATGATAATTGCTTTCTGTCGATTGTGTTTTTTATTACGTGAATTTGTAAGGGGGATTCATAAGGCGTTAAGACTGGTATGAGAGAGAGAGAAATGTACGGTAACCCGGCATGAGCTTCAACTTTGTCACAAAAAATTTAGACCGCGAAATAATAAGGTGCGGGCGGGCCAAGTTCGTTGACCTGGGAGGTTGGACTGGGGAAGGCAAATCGATCGAAGTTGTGGAAAATGTGCAAAGGGGGGAAACGATTCCCATCCAGTGCCAAGCTGGTCTGTCGACGTTGGGTAAGATTGATATCTTTAATTTTTTGTCAGTTCCTTTAGTCATCGTCGTAATTTAAATAAAAGTTAAAAACTTGTGTTGTTAAGAATGTAAAGGGAATATGGTTTTCAAGGTATTACTTTTTTATGATTCATAGAGTGATGTTTGGTGGAGTGAAAAGTCGTTTTAAACCACGTAAACCATAAAACATTAGATGAATTGGACTTGCCCGACAACCAATATCCTGTAAGGCAAAAAAAAAAAAAGTCCGAAAGAGAATGAAGCACAAAAGCTTCAAACTTTAGTAAAAAAACGTGCTATATTGGTTCAACTGATCAAAATTTAGTGTGGTTGTATAAGAAATGTAAAAGTCAGCTTTGATAGGAGGCTAATCGCACTTGTTGAGATTAATTCATGATTTGGTCCGCTTTTAACCAAAGTTCATAAAAAGTGTTTTAATCTGCACAATTAACATGAAAGTATTATTTTAATTAGATACCAATGGAATTAATTCTCTCTCTCAATAAAATTTTGGTGGGATATTCTTTTCAACAAACTGTTTGTCAAAATGCTTGGCCACTTAATGATGTGTGTGTGATCATTACCAACACGGGAAACAGGGATTCCTGCGTGTCATGTTCACGTTGATCTCAAGGGAAATCATGGGAAAATCCCAATGAGGGAAATCCCATGGAAAATCACAATGCGTGTAATTCAAAGTGAGTGATGGAGTTTTCATGGAATATTTAGTTAGCACTATCTCTTATGCCTAAACCGTTTTATCGTTTGGGACTGGGGAGGGGAATCTTTACATGGATCAAAACTTTGGCTAGTTTGAGGGCTTCTAATCATGAAATTATGAGAATTGGGAAATTATGTCATTGTAAAAAGTGACGTATATATATATTACTGAGATAATAAATTATACAAAGCCCTCCAAAAACACAAGCATTTTTGGCTCGACAGAGGCAGACTTTTTAGGAACACGTTAAGTTAAGTGCATGGTGCAGGCAGAGACAGAGAATCTGAGCCAATGGCCGGGGTCAGGTGGTTTTTCTCATTCAGGCACATTCTAACACAACAAAATCACTCGGGCGCAAGGACAGGACACAATAGCCCGCAAATCAAACCACGCTCCCACGACCTAATGGTACTGAGATCGATAACAAACACCGCCCCTCTCGAATCTTCATAATGACGAAGTATAGTTAAGTAGTAGAGTAGTATGGACCACACATAGATCGGCACACCATGCGAATTTGATACACTGAAAATCAGATTATTCCCGGCAACAAAAACACCTTCCAAATGACATTACACACCAAATTTTCAAAATCCATTTCATGGTTTCATTCCATTAAGATCACAGGCTTGCAGGGACTGTTTATTTTCAGGGAACAATCAAGCAGCCATAAAAACTAGTGGGCTTACACAGCGGCCAACAAAAATCGCCAAATTTTCCACGCGCTGGCAAAGGCTCTATTAATTTACGTTAAGGCCCAAAAAAAATGCTATTAAAACTAATTAAAATTGTTAAAATTGTTTAAATGTTTTTTATGTTGTTTTGTTATTTTATTAAATAATTATTTAATAAAATGATATCGATTTCGGGATTATTAGGCCGTAAATAAAAGAAAATCCAGTCTTAAAAGGTTTTTAGTGTTGTTGAGTTGCCAATAGTAGATACGTTCACTACGTACACGTGCGAAAAAAAAAAAACTGAAAAGTTACAAAGTTGTCTCTTTTCGTTAGAAAATTAGGGCAGGCAAGGTGTTCTCATAATATTTTAGGAGAGAGGAGGAAAACCAAAAAAATTAGTATATAGATTGGAATGGATTAGTCAAAAAACAACAAAGAATTTTTCATCCCGGAGAATACCTGGTGTCTGTTCTCCCATCCAAGGCCCGACCAGGACGACGTTGCCTTAACTCCTTGATTCACCACTGATCAGACTGTGTGAGCCACGAACTCAGCTTCACTTTTTCGCCGCAAAACTAATACTTTAAAAACCTTTTACTCCTTGTGTTTTAAAAAAAAAATTGAAATTGATGAAGAGAAAAAAAGATAAACAGAAAAATTCAATTACAGGAACAAATACAATTAAATAATAAATTTAGAATCTGTGGAATCAAAAGTTAAAACGGGGGAATGGTATTTCAAGCAATGCCAATTGCATGAGCAAAGTGGGGATGTTTGTGAATGTGCATACCATCGTGACATGGGGGGAATTCCAGATAAACACGCGAGCTTGGATGGTTACAAGGGATATTCAATCGTAACACTGTTTTCACGCGCCTACGGCACACTTGATTAAACCGGGTTACATGACCTAACTATTCCAGTATGGTGCAGGTGACGTTTGTACTATTGTCAAACAATTTACTGGTATTGTTCAAGGGCAAATTAACGTTAAAGATAGAAATTAAACCAAGCCATAGTTGGAAATTAAAAAATATTGTGTGTATACATTGTGAGGCCGAGGTGAACAATGAACAAAATGTAGACAAGACTCAAAGCGGTTTCAAATTGAATCTTGAGGGTATTTTAATTTAATGTGTTCAGCCCTTTCCGTTGATAGCCACAACGCCGTTGTTGTGAGAATTTTACCCATTGATTTGGGGGCGATTGCGAATAAATGAGTGGACGTGTCGTCTTCCACAGGAAAGGGCTGAAAGGCTACCGCGATGAAATGAAGGCTTTTTTAATGGATTTGAATTTTGTACTTCGTGTGGATTTTAAAGCATTTCAATGTTTGATGACATGGTTATTCAAGTGGAAAACACTTTAAACATACAAAGGGATGCAGGGAAGGTTGAAACAGCTTAATGACAGTAATAAGTAATTAATTACCAACTAAAGTTGAGAAAACTGAGTCTCAGATTTGTCGGCGTGGTAATTTTTATTTATTAGCTTTTTGGTTTCACCACTTCAGACATTCAAAGTATAAAACTTCGTTTTAAAGCAGCGGATCCTTTGAATGCCTTGATAACAACGTATAAGCCGCGCGATTATACTCCGAAAATTACGGGTTACATGGGGAAACTTGCTGGGATTTAACCGGATACTCAATTATGGAGTTGAGCTGATTACCAGTTTATTGAATTTAACAATAAAATACGCTCTCCTCCACAGTTCACTTGGGAATGGGCAAACAAATTGATGTGTACAGCATCCCGGCTTAGGCAGGGGACGTTTGAGTAATGCCTATCAGTCCAAGGTGACAGGAGTCATCACAAGTGTTACATGTACATTGCAAGCCACTTTAGAATAAGAGTAGGGTGACAAAAACCACAACCCACACAACTGTTCTCAATCCTCCCCCAGCCTTAAAAAGTGGGGCCATATTGGAGAGTCCATATCATGGAACAAGGACCCGGATGCAGACTACCAAGCTTCAACTAATCCATGACACCTAGCCATACCATGATTTACCGAAGAACCAAAGGCCCAGTTTGTCATTGCTTGGGCCCATGGACTATTATTGGACGTTATATCGAGGGGGGGTCTGACAATCAGAAGACGTAATCAACACTTAAAAAGAAAATATAAAGAATTTCTTTAATTTGATGTCATAATTCAAAATTGTTCTTTTGTTTGCTAAGTTTATATAATGTTTGTTACAGTTACCGATATGAGCTTTAACATATGTTTGACATTTTGATGTAAAGGAATAGATTGCTAGTAGAAAATATAAACATCACATTCTCAAAAAAGGGCAGTAGTACAGCAGAGAATTAAAGAAAGTTTTTATGTCTGTTAGTGTGAGTTACGTCCTTTGATTCTAACTCTTGATATGATCTTTTTGTAACCTGCACTGGTGCCTAACATGGATTGCCTCAAATTTCTAACAGATATGATCGAATTTAGTTGAGGAAGGTTGGGTTATGACATAGCCATTTTGTCCATGAAATACATCAGAAAATAGGATAAATCAGATCTTCTCTTGTAATGGGAATGAAGTGTAAGTTTAGCCTCAAGAGGGTCCAGATGGGCCATTAGCATTAACAAAAAACTGATCTACTGATTTGTTAATTTCCTTATTTGGTTTTTGCCAACAAGAAATGCCAGATCTTCACTGATGCCAAAAACCTGACCTCTTCTTGAATTGGGCTGGGATGGTACCTCAAGACATGCTTCAATCTCATTCAAGTGAGAAGAGTCAGCATCAGATGCACTTTATCTATCATCATCCAAAAAAAAGGAAAAAAAGGATGGCAAGTGATTGAATGAAACTGTAAAGTCGTGAGGTGGGGAGTTGCGGATGAGAGAGGGAAAGAAAGAAGAGGGTGAAAGTGAGTGGGTGACCAAAAAGGCCAAAAATGAACTGAAGACGATGTGCCAAGGGACTAATAGTCATAGATCAAGCAAAGGGAAGGGCTTCCTAGACTATTTCTTACAGGTAATTACAAGCGGACAAGATAGTTCAATCAGGTAGCGCTCGATCCAGTGTCTTGCTTCATCCATGGTATAGGCGTTGTGTTCGGCCCTGTGAGATTCAGCTATCTTGTATTTACTCGAACAAGAAAAAATTAACCGCTGGGGTTGTCTCAAATACCAGGCTGCGACTGCGATGGTTTGATCTCGATGTGTATGTTTGCTGATAATGGGGAAAAGAAAAAAGCGCTGATCTGATCTGCTGCATCCCCTTGCATGATTGCTTAAATGGTTATGGTTTATGGTTGGGGCCTAGGGCCCACAGTCGATCAGCGGCCTTTGTGAATGAAAAGCGCTTTGAGTAGGCCAATAGCATAAGGTCGCTTATAAATTCTTGCTATTATTGTATTAATGTTCAGTTGCTGCTCAGCGGCCATGCCTTCTGTACGCGCTATTATTCAAGTTTGTTTTTAATGTCGCAACTGGAGGACAACCATTCACGTCAGATCCAGGACAGGGGGGCTCGTTCTCGGTGGCTTATGTGATTGGTTCTCGATCCATACTCGTTCCCGCAGGTTTCTCCGGGTGTTAATCCGGTTTCCTCCTGCTTATAAAAGCGAGCTTCTTGGCATAAAACTCGGTTCTTGTATTTATTATGGTTTCTCTGATGTGGTGAGCGCCTTTCATGGCATGCCGCACACAGAGCCTCCTGAGCACGTTTACGTGGATAGGTCGAGCGTTAATTTTAAAACGACGTTTTTAAACGTTTTAAAAAACACATTATTATTATATTTTTTTCAGGTTTATGTATACATTTTAAAATAACAATTTGGTGAAAGTGTTGCCAAAGCGGGTGTGACTATAGTATCATGGATTTAAGGTTGCCTGAGCAGAATACACAGAGGTTACACTTTGGAGGGAGTAATAATAAAAACTTCCTTTAGTAAAGTACGTATGTGTGAATAGCTATAGATGCACCAGGCATGACATTTTTTCATGCCCTGGTGGGGGGGGGGGCATTTTATTTGTTATATTTCCATTGCAAACCATAGCCCGCACAACGTCTGCACAAAAGGGGTTGTTTTGAACAGGATTCAAAACTTAAAAATTTGGTTTGCTCAATCAGCTGTACCAAAATAGCGTCTTATTGTCCACGCCCGAAAACGAGTTCGGAACGGGGACTATGAAAGAGCAGCCGCGTTCGTCCCTTCCGTGATTTAAAAATGTTAACCCCCGTTGTATACAATTTATTATGGAGTTCGAAGGGCGACAAAATGATGTTGTAACTTGGTGGACAAAGAAGAAGCGGGTGATGGTTGATAGTTCTCGACTCCGATTCGATTTTGGGCGTAAAATGCTATTAAGTATCTTAAATTTGCATAATTTATTTGAAAATGTTCCTGCAAGGCCTGTACAAGTTGTGAGTTCCGTAAGGGGCATATAATGATGTAACTGGTTGGAAGGAAGCGGGTTAAAAGAGTTCTCGACATGATTAGAGTTGGACGTAGAGTTTGGACGTATTTCGGGGCAAATTGAGTTATGCCAAATGAAAGCTTATATTAATATGCAAACATCAGCGTATATCTATTGTTAATTTTTGAAACGGTACATAGGATTACTCAAATTTGCGGTGTTGGGGAGGGGGTTTGGGTTGTGTAGTGCATTTATCGCATGTAGTGATCGCGACATTCGGCGAGGGACAGATTTACGCGTCGCGTAAATAAGAGTTCACCTTGTTTGTTTGCTAAAAATGGGTCCGTTTAAACTACCTTTTTACAGGAGAGTTTGTAAATCTTACAATTTAATTGGACAAAAAAACTTAAATGCAGGATGTGCTGCACATTAAGCCCAGTTTCAGGATGCCAAAGCTGCGCCAAATTTTGCAATCGCAATTGACACTTGCATGGTTTTTTGGTTTTAGGAAAATTTCTTGTCCAAAAAAAAATTTCAGGGGGTTTATTATTACAGACCCACTACGGTATTTGGCTGATTCCAGAGGATTGCCAAGAGAGCTTGCTGAAAAAATGGGTGGTAAGAATTATACGTGATGGTTGATGTATTAAAGTTTGTGGAGACATGTATTACTGTTCCTTGTTGCTCAGTTCTAATTAAAGGTGGTGCAACAAGAGATAAAGGGTCCCTAAAAAATGTTAAAAAAATTGATTTTGCAATTGGTCTAAGCTTTATCAACAAATATCCCTCTCTGAGAAAAACTGTTTTATTGGTACAAAATTGTAAACTTTCTAATTTACTATAGAAACAAATAGAAATGACAAATTATAGCTATTGAAATCTAAGCAATACAAATTCACCTTATTGTTACATTGATTCTCTAAGCCAAATAAAAGGTTAGGAATAGGGGATAGGAATTAGGAAATAGATTGAGTTGTCTACTAATCCTATATGAAATCACCATACATATCACAGAAAATATGTACAACTTGAAATCTATTGTTGCACCATAACCTGGAAGAAGTTGATTGAGTTGGGCAGACCCCCTTTGGGTTGTTGATTCTATCATTAAAATCATTATACCCCGACGTGCAAAAATACAATTATTTCTGTTAAAGGTGCCCCACCGAATTACAACATATTATTTTTCGTTTCCTAGGAAGGCCAATCCACCACATACAGTGGGAGGGAGCGTGGCCTAGCGGTTAGGTGCTTGACTCTGGCGCAATTTTTTACATTCAAAAGCCCGGTTTGAATCCCGGTGGGGTCACTTGCCGGGATTTTTTCGGTACGGACTATCATTCGGGATTGATCTGTTATACGAGATATGATAAATACAGAATACCGCTCTCCTCCATGGTTTACTAGGAATTGGGCAAATGCGATCATTTTGAAAAGAATACATCCTTCGGACGGGGCGTTAAGCCGTCGGTCCCGTGTCCCTGTGTACAGAGAGTCACACTGTTACGTACATCGCAGTCAAGTGTCGAATAAGGAGTAGGTTGCAAACCCCTGACTGTTCCCAATCCGCCCCCAGCCTCAACTTAGCGGGCCATGTTAGGAGCGTCGTTACCATGGATACACGCGACCCGGATCAGCTTACCCCCCCACCCACCTCAACTAATCCTGACACTAAGCCATTACCAATGATTTACACGAATGAACCAAGGCCACAGGGTCATTGTTGCTTGGCCATGGACTATTATTGGACGTTATATCGAGGGTTGACAATCAGAAGGAAGTAACTCAACACTAAGAAATATTAAAGAATTTCTTAAATTCTGACTGTTCATAATTCAAAATTGTATTGTTGCTAAAATTATCTAATGTTTGCTTACAGTACCGTATATGAGCTTGAACATAGTTTACATTTTGAGTAATGAATGATTTGCTTAGTAGAAAAATTAAACATCACATTTCTCAAAAGCAGTAAGTATTACAGCAGAATTAAAAAAATTCTTTAATATTTTCGTTAGGGTGAGTTAAGTCCTTATGATTCTCACTCTTGATATGCTTCATTTTTGTTAACCTGCACTGTGCCAACATGGATGCCTCCAATGTTACTTGAAGTAATCGATCTAATTTTAGTGAGGAAGTTTGGTTTATGACATATCACATTTTGTCATGAAATACATCAGAAAATAGATAAATCAAGATCTTCTCTTGTAAATGGAATGAAGTTAGCCTCAAAGAATGGTCCAGATGTGCCATTAGCATTAAAACTGATTCATACTGATTTGTAATGTTCCTTATTTGTTTTCTCACCAGAAATGCCCAGATCTCACTGATGCCAAAAACCGAACCTCTTCTTGAATTGGGATGGTACCTCAAGACATGCTCACCTCATCAAATGCGAAGGTCAAGGCAGCAGATGCACTTTTATATACTCATCATCCAAAAAAGGATGGCAAAGGTGCTGAAACTGTAAAAGTAGAGGTGGGAGTTGGAGGATGAGAGAGGGAAGAGAGGAAGTGGAGGTGACAAAAGGCAAAACGAACGAAGAAGATGAAAGGACTAATAGGCATATAGATCAAGAAATGGGAAGTGGCTTCCTAGACTATTTCTTAAGGTCATTACAAGCGGACAAGATGCTCAATAAGGTAAGCGGCTCGACTCCAGTGTATGCTAATCCATGCGTATATGCGTGTGTTCGAGCCCTGTGAGATTCAGCTATCTTGTACTTTTCCCTGACAAGAAAATTAACCGCTTGGTTGTCTCAAATTACCCGGCTGCGATGGTATCTCGAGTATGTTGCGAAAGGGAAAGCGCTGATACTGATATGCTGCATCCCTTGAATGATGCCTAAATGGTTTATGGTATGGTGGGCAAAGGGCCACAGTGTCGCGGCCATTTGTGAAAGCAGCTAGAGGCCAATGCATAAGGAGTGCTCTATAAAATCTCTGCTATTATTATAATGTCATGCTGCTCAGCGGCATGCGCTATATGTACGCCGCTATCATTTCAAAGTTTGTTTTTAAGGTCGCAAGGTAGGACAACCAATACGTCACGATGCCCGGCAGGGGCTCATTCTCGGTGGCTTATGGAATTGGTTTCTCGATCCATACTCGTTCCCGCAAGGTTTTCTCCGGTAATCCGGTTTCCTCCTGACTTCTAAAATCGAGCTTCTGGGCATAAATATGTTCTGGTATTATGGTTGCTCTGATGTGCTAGAGCCTTTTCAGGGCTGCCGCACGCGCCTGAGCCGTTTACGTGGATATGTAGCGCGTAAAATACAATTATTATATATTTTTTCAGGTATGTTATACATTAAAATAACAATTTGGAAACTTGTGCCCAAAGCTGGGTACTATAGTATCATGGATTAAGGTATGCCTTGATCAGAATACACAGAGGTACACTTTGGAGTAATTAATAAATCAGTTATGTAAAGTACTGTATTGTGGTGCAATAGATGCTACCAGGAATGAAATTTTCATGCCTGGTGGGGGGGGGGCATTTATTATGTTATTATTCCATTTGCAAACCATAGCCAGCACCGTCTGCACAAAGGGGTTGTTTTGCAACAGATCAAAAAACATTAACAATGGTGCATCCAACAAGCTGTTACAAAATACGCTATTGTCCCCGCCCGAACGAGTCGGAAAGGGGGACTATGAAATGGAGCAGAGTCCGTTCGTCCGTCCAGTGATAAAAATGTTAACCACGTGATACGATTTATCTGGAGTTCCGTAAGGCGACAATGATGTAACTTGGGGGAAAGAATCGGTTGAGGAGTCTCGACCCGAATTAGATTTTGGGCGAAAAAATATGCTAATAAGTATTAATTTGCATAAGTTATGAAAATGTCCTGAAAGGCCTGTTTACCAGTTTTCTGGAGTTCCCGTACGGCATATAATGATGTACCTGGGTGGAAGGAAGCGGGCTGAAGAGTTCTCGACCTGATTAGAAGTTGGAAGTATTTCAGGCAAATTGAGATGCAAATGAGCTAATTATCGCAAAATCAAGGTAAGGGTTTATTTTGAAACGGTACATCGCGGATACTCAAAATTCTGCGGGGTGTGGGGAGGGGGTGGGGTGTTGTAGTTGCTTTAGCGCATGTTAGTGATCGCGACATTTCGGCGAGGAAATATTTAGCCTCGAGTAGAACGAGTTCACCTTGTTTGTTGCTAAAAAATGGTACGTTTAACTACCTTTAAGGGAGAGTTGAAATCTACAAATTAATTGGACAAAATAAGCATGATGTGTGCACTAAAGCCAGTTCAGGCTGGCAGATCTGCCGCCAATTTTGCAATCGGCAATTGCACTTGCATGGTTTTTGGTATTTTTAGGAAATTCTTGTCCAAAAAAATTCCAGGCGTTTATTCCAGACATACGGTATTTTGGCTGACTTCCAGAGGAATTTCAACTTGCTGAAAATGGGTGGTACAGAATTATACTTGATTGGTCAATAAGTTATCAAGTTTGTGGAACATGACTAATTCCTGTGCTCATTTAATTAAAGGTGCAACAAGAGATAACAGGTGTTCCCTAAAAAATGTAAAAATTCTGATTTTTGCACTGGTCTAAAGCTTATCAAAAATATCCCTATCTAGAACTGTTTATTGGTACAAAAATTGTAAAATTCTAATGCCTATAGGAACAAATATAAATTCAGCCTATTGAAATATAAGCATAACAAATCACCTTTTTTACATTTTATTTCTATAGCCAAATTAAAAGGTAGGAAATATTTGAGTGTATAATTCTATATGAAATCATACATATCACACAGAAAATATGTACAAATTGGAATCACTCTTGCACCATTAAACTGAGAAAGTATGATTGCTTGGGCAGACATTTTGGTTGATCTATCATTAAAATCTATACGACTGCAAAATACAAGTATTTTGTAAAGGTGCCCCACCCGATACAACATAATATTTTTCTGTTTCATAGGAAGGCCCATCAACAACAACAGTGGGAGAGCGGGCCTAGCGGTTAGGGTGCTTGCCTCTGGGCAAATTTACCATCAAAAATTTCCCGGTTTCGAATCCCGGTGGGGTCGTGGCACTTGACGGGTTTATTGGGGTACTATCAATTCTGGGTTTGATCTATACGAGCTATTGATGAAATTACAGAATTCGTCTCTCCATGGTTAACTGGAATTGGGCAATGGATCATGAAAGCATCCCGTTTCTTTCTTTTACCTCCCCTCGGAGGGGACGTTAAGCCGTCGGTCCCGTGTACAGAGAGTAACAACTGTACGTACATCGCAGTCGTGTCGAATAAGAGACGGTGCAACCCCTGACTGTTCCCAATCCGCCCCAGCCTCAAATAGCGGGCCATTTAGGAGCGTCCGTAACATGGATACACGCGGCCCCGGATCAGCAACAGTATTGAATAAATCCTGACACACCACAAGCCATTACCAAGACTGTGGAGACGAGCAAACAACAACTACTTTCAAAACTCCAAATTTGAATTGAATCCGAATAAACATTTTAATGTGAGCGGTAATTGTGTGTATCACAAAAGGCCCATAGAAAACTGCATAAATAAACCATATTTCTGTTCACGGTAGAGACGAGGGGGCATATTACCTTAGTCAACCATATATGATCCTCTTCTAGCTACTGTGCCCCTCTATTGGTCCAGTTGTTTGGATAGAAGCAAAAAAATGTGTGTTAATTATATGTGGACCAAATTTTTGGTTCAAAACATAAACTGTCTTTGTATACCTACATTTTGACAGAGAGTTGTCTATTGGGTACCTGCTTTTAAAAGGACACAAAGGTATAAACAAATTCTTGGTCACTTTCCATGAAATTTATTTCAAAAGGATACATGATTATATAAAGTTGTGCACATAACAAACCAACCCAGACGATATTAAGGATATCAAGTCAGAAACCAAATATAATAAACATTGGGAATGAAGGATAAGGCAAAAATGCAATGGATCATTTAATAGAATGGAAAGTTATAAACCTTTTTTTAAAAAATGACATTATAGATTATATGTTAATAATGCTGAGAGATAAGAGAAATTGATATTACGGCAAACTGAAAGAATCACAAGAACTAAAGACATGCTCATCATCCCTGGCATTTCAAAATTTTAATCTTTTAGCTTATTGTGATTGGCAGAAAATAAATGCACATGCTTAGTTTAACAAGCCTGGCAGGAGCATGTACCATGTCAAACTGGCGAAAGTGCATTGATTTTTACCAATGCACAGGAAGCTAAAATATACTGGCATTAACATCATTCATAAACATTGCATGTTTTGTATTAAAAATCTCAACTACGGAACGTATTGCAGTAATGTTTCTAATGAAAATCTCACCCACACACTCACCCATAAAATGAATCAATCTAACATCGCATGTATGTGAAACCAACCATGTAGGGTTATATCCAATCATATTCCCGGTCTCATACTTAACGTTCATGCATAAGCAGTCAAATTAATATTTTTTTAACATGTAAATCGAGTTGACATTACTACTCATTGATAATGTTTGCTATTTTTGTTTCAAGTATATGTACATATCTTTAATTATACAGTTTTAAAAAAGTGAAATTTATATTTTGTTCAATGCTACTAGTGTATCTATTCTAACTCGAGGACCATATTCTCAAAGTTATTTTATCCAGGGATGAATGATAATGAAAATACTTTGTAGCCAGTACTCACCACCACCACCTTTTTGTTGCAGCTATAGTGCTACTATTATAGTTACAAAAATAACTGAGCAGTTCTTGAAATTGATGTTATCTTAAATTCTTAAATTTATTGACCGAAGGTTTCATCTTTCATTTAAGCCATTAGTTGAGCAATTTGAGTAGGAAATGATGAACGTCTAGTAGTTCAAAGCCTGAAGACCGTTTTTGAAAATGACACTTTATGGCTATTTCAAGAGAGTTGTACTGTGGACTATACAATTGAATGAGCTCAAGCATTCTTTGACGAAATTAGCACTGCTATACTTGATTCATCTGATATGTGACCCCGTACCATTCTTGCGAAGGTGAAAAATTCAATGAAGCGCAGGGACTTCTGTTAATCATGTTATTGTGAGCAATGTTAAGACCTGAAATACACTATAGTGCATTTCCATACATGAAATTGTATTCAGTGGCAGGTGAGTGAGTTAAATGACTGGAGAGTCCTCCAAGATAATCCGGTGTGGCACGTGCATTTGAATTCTTTCATTTTCCCGGTAGAGCTAGGTTGACCCCTCTCCGACTTAATTGAATAGGTCCAAAACTCCAGGGGGACGAACTTATCAACGCGAATCGACTATAATAGACACCAACACACGCAATGCAATGAAACCTCAAAATTGGACATTTCAAGAACAACCAGTTTGCTATTTCACCATTTGTGCTGAATTTAGGCTCTGATGAAAGAGGAAACCTTCATACATCATCTGGTCAGTTTCTTGTGTTGCTAGGTTTAGAAGCACAGCAGCCGGCAACGTCCTGCTGTGCATGGATTAACACCAACATCATCTCATGCACTGCTGCCATTTTAAAACACGGATATTTCACTTCGATTTCCCAGAAAAATCGAAGACCGTGTAGAAATTTTTTTGTCTAAAATGGTTCCTTTTATACCACCTGAAACCGTTAGGCAGAAAACTTCTACCGGTCACACATTTTTGTTCTAAAACCTATATTAAACCTGGACTATCAAATTTCCACAGTCGTCTACTAAAGTCTGTTGAAGAAACTCTAGTTGAACAATGACAGTCAATAACAATATCTCAGCAGGACGTTGTTTGGCTGCTGTGGTTTAGAACAAGTTTTGTCCACAAAGCTGTAAGTCACCATATGAATATGATTGAGTCACATTTCTATGGAATGTTTGAAAAAATCAATTGACAAGTCTTAAAGGGACTGTTCAATTGGAAATTCATACCCCTCAATCTAGCTGGGAATTAATTGACGCTGTTAATATTCACGGCACATACATCAATCAATGTTCCATTTTTTGTCTTTAGTTCCAGGGATTCTACAAATTATCTAGTAATGTTTGAAATTTCCCGATTGAAAATTGTTTTAGGTATGTAAAGTTTTTGTGGGCGCACAGCTCTATAGCTGGCAGGACCAATTAGCATCGTTGTTGGCGTGTGTATAGTTGTGTTTGTCCACAACATTATTACGTTTTTTTTAATTGACCTCAAATTGAAAGTTTAACTTCCATTGGAACCAAACTCGTCATGGGTGACCCATGGGATCCCTCATATTTGTTGATGAGGTCAAAGTCATGTTGAAAGGTCAAAGATCATAGGAGGCAAGTTGAAATGGCTTAAATGGAAACTTTGAAGTTAAATTGGGACCAAACTTTTGTCATAGGTCAACCATGTGATCCCTCGTATGTTGATGAGATCAAAGGGCAAAGGGCCAGGGTCAAAGTCACTGGGGCGGCCACCGCGTTATATTCTTGAATATAGCGAGCGGTGAAAGCCAAGAACCCGGGAAATTCTAGTGAATTTTGGTTGTCTATTTCAAACCTTCCACAGGGAAATGAATTTGGCAAATTTCAACTAGAATGTTGAACTAAAAGTGATGTTGTACTGAAAAGGCATTTTGGAGATATGTAAGAATTTCATTAATTTGTACCTTGCTTATCATAAAGATACCCATACATTATCCTTTAAATCCCCTGCTAAAACGAACTTTTGAGAATGTGGTCCTCGATGTCTGTACTGCCATGATGGAAAGAACTATGTACAAAATGTGGCACCATGTTTGCTTTTGAAATAACAGCCATTTAATTGCTGATCTCCGATCATGGTATAGGACTCATACGTTTTTTCCATGTTAACTTGTAGAATTACACTATACCATCTATTTCACTTCAAAACAATTTCTGAAATTGAGCAAGAAGCATTCTTAACCCCTAAACAGCAATGGATTTGTTGCAGATGTTGGGATTTTAATTCAATATAAATCTCCAGAATAAAGGCAGACTCATATATATACAAAATGGATACAATGTTATTAGTGAACTGTGCTATTAAGATCTGTACTACATGCAAGTTAACTACATAAAAATTCTATCCAGGACCATACATTGTTACCTATCTTTATACAACAGCTATTGTTGTTTACCTTTAACCAGGTCTCATAATCAAAATGTTAACATTCCTCCGAACCTACAATCTACAGTGGAAATATTAGACCTGGTCCCTGTCCCGATTATTGTTGTTAATTCAAGGACATAATTCAATTTTGAGTTCTTAAGCAACTTTCCCTCATTCAAAAAGCTACATTTTGATTCAAACCCCATTACATTTGGAATTTGGCTCATAGAGAAGATAACTTTTCTTGATTTTCCTAAAAAGAAAAACATCAGATTTGTCAATTTCTCAATTCGAATGTTAGTGAAATCTGACTAATTTCAATTGTACACAGAAAGTGGCAAAATAATAGTTAAGAGTTCACGATCGGACCACTAATTTCAGTTAAAAAAAAATTTGTTCATGGTTTGCACTAGTATTCAAACTCAGATTTGTAAAAATAGGCACTGTTTTTAAGGCTTTCTTGAATTGTTTGATTTGTCGCATGAAGGGTATACTTTGCAGATTATTGAATGTATAATAACTGTCATACAAAATTTAAACAGCAATTCCAACTATGCTAGCCAAGCAAACCCCTTTCTATAGATAAGTCCAGGCTATCCTCGATTCGTGCTGATATAGGAACTGGGGAAAAGTTTCGGGTCATATCCATTAGGTCAGAAGCATTTCATCTATCCAAGAGCTGACAGGTCACATGATCAAAAAGGTGAGATATATTTTGCCACCATTGATGTACCATTAATATTGCTGTAGTTTCTGATTTCTGTTAACATTTCCTGTAATAAGACTTGAAGGTAATCCCCAAATGTGGTTGTCAGTGGTTCATGTATTACTCATTCTGTGATTTATATAGTGTATAATGCCAAATCCACAAAACAAATATATATCAACAGATATCACTGCTATAAATTCATTTAGCATTGTACAAATCAATTGACCTATATCAAGAGACAACATCCTGGCAAGGACTAACAACCCTGGCTCATAATTGAATGACATGAATGCTTCCCTATCAAAACAATGCACATTGCATATATAGGCCAAGTCAAAATGAACCAGTGTCAATGTATTGTTTTAGGTAGAGGGC
The DNA here is from genome assembly GCA_023653785.1 of Ophioderma brevispina. NCBI lineage: Eukaryota > Metazoa > Echinodermata > Ophiuroidea > Amphilepidida > Ophiodermatidae > Ophioderma > Ophioderma brevispina. The sequence continues at coordinate 33,663 of JAMKCH010009258.1, forward strand.
TTCTTGCCTGGAAAAACAAACCGTGTGATTCACAGTTCTGTCTCCCCCTAGAGATTGATTGCCCAATACTTTGCATATCTTCCATATGACCAAACCAAGAAATGTGGACTCATAATAAACAATCATTGTTTGAAAGTATGTCAAGGCAGACAACATACCAAAATACACTAAATGACTTATTTTAACACCATTATGTCTACATTTTGAGTATTTAAATTAAAAAGGTAAACCTGAAGCTATTCAAGTTGAGCTGTCATTAAACTCGTGGCTCCACATTTCTTATCTTTGATCTGTGAAATTGTTTCTTATGCTCTATGCTTAGGTTGTTCTTAATTGTGGCAAATAATGAACTCGCATCCCTACAAGATGCCATGTACTCACTGTGACATTTCTATATAATCGCCCATGCCATGTATCGCACTTAGTTTCTTACATGACAACATCATTGATTTGAGGCAATCTCCTAAAATAAATCAAAAATACAACAAACCAGCTATATTGATGGACCTCCTTGTCAAAAATGATAGCTGCCCTATATTTTATTCCTTACAGCAGCACAGTACAAAACCTGTGGCAAGAAGTGAAATACCACTGTAGTTGCTATAAATGAGAATTGTGGGCATAATTTTGTGTAATTTTGGTAGTGGATGCCTTTTTCTGGCATTTTTCGCTTGTTGGTATCAGTCAACTGATATTCAAAAGAAACAATTTTTAATGGTTGCCATATAGAACACATGAGAACCGGTATGAAATCCCGATTCTGTAAAAGCTGAGGTATTAGACTATTTTTTTTTTTAATTTGCAGAAAACTTACATTGTCGATGCAATTTCAAGAGATATTTTCAACAGTCATAATTGTCTCCTGCTATAGGCAGGGCCAAATATATATACACAAGAGCCCAGATCTTTTTGTAATGTGCACCTTTATGGTGGATGTAGATAGGGTTGAGTTAAAGCTCCTTTTCTGTTTTCTTGGCAATTGGTCAACAATCCCTACGCAGTAGTGTTCCAAGGTTGACCTGGTAGTGTTAAGAGGTAACCTTGCTGGTGTGTGTATGTGTCATTTGTCACTGCAGATAATGATGCCAGTCTTATAGCATATTAAAGGTTAACTTGACACTGGCTTGTTAGCATACACAGGAAGGAAGTGCCAATTGGCCCGTCTGACAGCAACATAAACACGGTCCACCCTTGATAACTACTAGTAGACCAGAGCGTGGCAAAATATGGGAAAAGGGATGTATTTCTTCAACAGATAATAACAAATACCCTTTTGGAATAGTTTGGCTTACGCTTGAAATAGAAGGTAACTGCTTACTTGGAAATTTTGAAGCAAGGATAATGGGGGGACTAAGTTAACCAGGGCACGAGTGGTGCAGATCCATACAGCACTAACGGTGTTTGTTGAAACAATGGTCTCAAATAAACTTTGAGATGATTGACAGGACAGCCCTAATCCTTGAGGAATGAGCCGCCAGGGGACTGAACTTCTATCCTGCATATGCTTGGCATAATAAATCAGTATCCAATTGCAAAGAATTTTGTATTGTGCCTCCACCCTCTGCCTCAACAAATACACGTCATGTTGAAGGATGTGGTAGCAGAATACTGAATTTGTTCCTTACAATTAAAATTACAATGTTCTAGAAGCACAAGTCCTTGACAAGAATTCAAATGTACTTTTTATGCTGTTTTAATGGCAAACAGCTCTTTTGGAGAAAATGTTAATTCCTTACCATTCCTACTTCCAATAACAAATTGCCTTACAGTTATCTGTTTAAAAAATTATGATATGATGGTGGTGACCTAGCCACCCATGGGAGCTTAACTTACATAAACTATTAAAAAGTATTATCAATTATCACATAGTAGAACAAGAACTTGTGATATTCTTTATATAAAACAAATATTGGCTGTTTATATTCACATAATAGCAAAAACTGTCACTCTGTCAAATGTTTCCTTTTTACTCGAACAGTCACATTTGACCTTGTGATCATAGGCTGGTATTCTGAAAGGGAGACTAACTTTAGTCCTGGGTTTAAACCAGGGTTAGTCCTACATGAGTGGACGTTTTTCCTTTCAGCATACTCTAAAATGTGCTGTAACAAGTGAGAAAACTCCTCATGGATGGGCTGTTCCAGCCCATCCATGAGGTATTTTTCTCACCTGTTATATATATCTCTCAGTATTTTGAAAGAAAAAAGGTCCTCTCATGTAGGACTAACCCTGGTTTAACCCAGGTCTAAAGTTAGTCTCCCTTTCAGAATACCAGCCATAGTTTTAAGGCATAATTACACTATACCCTTCGCAACTACTCTGTATCATGTGCTTTATTCTGTTATAGTAAAATCCATGATACAAAAACTGAAGGGTATAGTGTAATGATGCCATTTTTACTATCACACTCATAGACAGTCAATTATTTGCAAACCATTCCACTCAACAATACCACATGGCATGGAATTATACAATACATCATTATTACAAATGATGAACATGAAACCCTGAAAATGATTTAATACAAAATAGCAAAAGAATATTTACACTGTACAAGACCAAGAGGTCACTTCATCTTAACATGAATTACATTGTAGCTTTATGATACGTACAAAAATAACAACTACACTAACAAGGCTTTGCTGTCATTTGTAGCCTAACAAAGCCAATATAAACATTTAACTCCCTGCCCTGTAAGCAACTATAGCTATCCATAAGTTTTTTTCTTAATGTTGAAATTATGCATTTTATGACTATATTTGGAATTGTCATAAAACATTTAAATGAGTCTTTGGGCCAGTAGTTTCTGCAATGGCTTTGCAAGAGATCCACAATCTTGGTCATAAGTGTTGGAATGCCCCCTCCACCCATACTTAATATTGACTCCTGGAAATGTGTTTTCCCCATCAGAAACTACCCAGCATTGCTTGCTGGGAAAACAGGAGTGGTGCATGCATAGGAAGGGCTTAAGTTTCAAAAGGCAAATTACCATGATTTCATTAAAAGAGCAGAGGTGTTCTATACGACTGAGATTTGTAGGCTTGTTTGGAATCGTTTGAATGCATTTTTATGTTGAGTTCAAGTCAGCATTTTTACTCTGCAGACTGCAGTTTTTATAACAATTTGAACAATTCTGGACTCGGACCGACTATTTTGGACTCGGACTGACTATAGTCACCTTCAGGGCCCAGAAGGCTGAGACTAATGTTATCTATAGTCGCTGTCACAATTCCTTTTCTGGAATAGGCATCTACAATAACATAAGCGCGCGCAAGAGTTGCTGCGTGTAACTCGCATCTACGCATTCCTTTGCAAGTTGTTAGAGTTCTGTCTAGCAGGAATGCTGGTGTAGTCTTGATGCAGAGAGTATACCCTTGACCTGAAATTAACAGGAAATCAATTGGGCAATACTTTCCATAACAGTTTCTTTTACTGTGTGAGTCATAAGATTGCAACCCACCATTACAGTCAGATTCATAACTCGTTGGATTGAAGCAAACATGTGACATGGACCAGAATGATCAATGCACCTCGCAATGTTGTGTGTAAGTGGTCCAGGCAGAGAGTGTAGTGAGTCAATCCCATAATGCACCAGTTTTGGGAAATTTTACCTCAATAGGGTCATGTGATCCCACCATAATCCTGTTCTTAACACAAACCCTGACTTTTACACTAATTTTAGCCCTCAAAATGTTAGTACTTAGGGAATTTTTAGGATGATCATGAAATAATCTATGGTCCTCTAAACTCTTGAACACTTTTTATTCCTAAGTACTGGCACATGTTTTGTACAGTATAGACACATTGCAATGCATTATGGATTCAAAACACCCTCTGTGGTCCAGGCATGTGCTGAGCCATGGTGCAGTTTGCAAGGTGTCAACAAATGTTTAATCACAGTGCAGTAACAAATTGTCACTGCAAAAGCAACACGCTCTGTTGAAAACAATTTCTTCATAGCCAAGCCTAATCTTTTGTCCGAGTAATTTACCAATGCTTTTCAAAAGTATATTTTCTCGTAATTTTGTGGACACTGCAACTTTAATTTTGATGATTTCATGGTCTATGTTCTTTTCTACAATATTTAGAATAAGCATGAGTACCCACTGAAGATTCATTGCCCTTACTGGTTCCATGTTACAAATTATTTATTACACATTTGGAAATACTGTATTGGATTTTTACATATTTGAAATGCTTATAGTAGTACAGTGGCGTAACAGGCGGGGGGGCAAGTTGCCCCCCTGCGGGACTTTGGCCGGGAAAAAATTTGCAAAAATCATGCTAAATCAGCCATTTTTTAGCCCTCTGACGGGGAAAAATTGGCCTTTTGACCCCCTGAGAGGGAAAATTTCCCAAACTGGGAAATTTGCCCCCTCAGAGCGGGCAGGCCCGATACGCCACTGCTAGAGTAGTAAATTACATTCACTATGCTATGCTATATTAATTCAATTATTTGTGTTATAAAAAAGATGATTTAGTATTTTTCTATCATGGTGATTCTCTTTATGGCTGATTAGAAACAGCTGGTAAGTTCAAAAGTTAGCTTGTGGTAATCATTTTTACATTTTTGTCTTATGGACCTTTGAAATGTCCTTGGAAGGTGTTCCACAACCAATAAAATGTATCTAATTACCTAAAGTATAAAAATTTAGCCTTCAATTGTTTAAAATTACAAAAAAGGTTGTCTGATCAAAGGTAGAGTTTGCTTGCCTCTACTTACAGTGAAACCATTTCCTCAGTTATCCTGTAACAAAGTACTAATGATTTTACCATCACAATAGGGGGAACCCTCTACCTTGTGTATTTGATAGCATTAATAGGCTAATTTTTAAGACATTTTTGGTTAACACATTTGTTTGGGCACTTGCATCACAAATATAGCACTACACGGTCTACACTCCATTTAACCCGGGAGCTAACAGACATTTGTAACACATCTCAAGTACAAAAGGTTTGAGTGATTAAATATGTTGACAGACTGACAGGGACCCCTGAACATGATTCTTAAGGGGCAGCAAATATGTGCCTTAAGGAGAGGGGGGCCAAAAAAGGGTTTGTTACAGGGTCAAATTTTTAATTGAAACAATAGTGTTGTAAATGTTTATACATGTATTTGTCGAACCACAAGGATTCAGGAAAGGTATAGTTTATACTATCTACAACGTAAAGTTTAAGATTTATAGGCTAAAAACAGCAAAAATCAATAAAAAGGGTCAATTTCAGTTGTACAGGGGTCAAATTTTAAAGTTCTCCGATTTGGATAAAAAATGGTTCAAATTGTTGATGGAGTTCATAGGATTAAAATAGGGAATAGTTTTGCCTGTCTAAAATGCTTAGTTGCCGATGTATGGGGCACAGAAGGTCAACGTCCATTGCATTCAATGCATGGGGCTTGACCTTGTTTCCCCCCTACTTAAGTAAGCATTTGAGACACTCAAAACTATTCTTATTTTGATCCTATGAGCTCCACCAAAAATTTGCACCATATTTTATCCAAATCGGAGCAACTTAAAAATGTGACCCCTGTACAACTGAAATTGACCCTTTTTATTGATTTTTGCTGTTTTTAGCTTACAACTCTTAAACTTTACGTTGTGGATAGTACAAACTATACCTTTCCTGAATCCTTGTGGTTAGACAAATGACATGGTATACTTTTCAACTTGATTGGATCAATTTAAAAATTTGACCCCTGTACAAACTTTGTCTTGGCCCCCTCTCCTTAAAGGCACTATCAGGGATTTGCTCAACCAGAAATAAAAAAAAAACATCAAAAATCAGATTTTGTATGTTTGTAACAAGTTTAGGTATCGTAACATACCCCACAAGTTATGGGACCAAAAGGAGCCTAATAAGGACAAAATCGGCCATTTCAATCACTACTGTCCGTACGGACACTTACTACAACACGTAATTCAATTGAGATTCAAAACTTTGGACACTGCCGTTGTCTTCCTTTTCTATCAATATTTTGCTTGGAAAAAATAACTTATCAGAATTCTACAGACTTATTCTTCACTTTTAAGCTATTCCTGCAAATTTAAAATATTTGGCTCTTTCTGGTGAATCACTGATAGTGTCTTTAAGGCACCATTTAAGAATTATGTTTCAGGGGTTCCTGTCAGTCTGTCTACATATTTAATCACTCAAACCTTTTGTACTTGAGATGTGTTACAAATGTCTGCTAGCTCCTGGGCTAATTTCACTTCATCGTGGCAGTGGGAAATCTCGGAATTAAGACTTCCCCACAGCACTCACACGTGCATTTGGCATTGTCGTGTTTGTTCCCGCTTATAATTGTGCCCGCACTTAGGTGCGGCACAGCGCTGCGCGCCCATTCTACTGCCACGACAAGGTGATAACACTAACAGAGTAGAGATAAAGCAGAAATTTAAATGTTCTGTGATTTTGATATAAAATGAAAGATTAAGCCTCCAAAAGGTTCACTTCATTGCACTTGGTCCAAAAAAGCCAGAAAAAAACAGAGCTTGATGAAAAAATCAGCTTTTACCTGTACGGCCAGCGTCATAGATAATATTCCAGAGAATTAATTTACTCTTCTTCAAAAATAACTCTCTTAGATTTAACATGATTGAAGGACAAGAGTTTAAATGGTAGACAGAGAGAAAGCTTAAATGGGGAAAGAGTATAAATTGAGACATTGAAGAAGGGGATCAAATTTAGCCTATAGCACAAAAGGCAGGCACCTTTCTCATATAAGAGAACAGTTTTGTGTCGAATACTAGCACCTCTATTTTTCTCTTAACAGCTTCTAAATATACATTATGATGTTGGCAGTGTACCTATTTCAGCATCTCAAACAGTGCAATGACAAAATAATAGGTCCCAATAAATCGGCTTTCATATTGAAATTCTCTTCTCTAAATAAGCTCACCTTTTGGGAAGCTTTCTATCAGCAATTCACTTACTTCCTTGGCACATTCTAATACATGGTGAATTGTTAATGTACTACTAAAAATCAGCTTTTGAATTGTAAAACTTTAGCCATTTCCCCATATGATTATATGATGCCCCATTATTTTTATTTGTCAATTCAATGGCCTACATGATGTGAAAAAAAATGTACCACGCCAATGACTGCCTAGCACTTGTGTTATTTTTATTGTTTTGGGCTACAAAATAGATTTGTTTTCTATACGTGTGTACAACCCGATTTACTATTTCTTATTCTAAATCCTTTTACAATCTTTAAACATGGACAGTATCCCGCTGTAATGCTGTGTGTCTTGTAATGATCGTGATAATCCTTTCAAGTGCTACCCGTAAATTCAACTTGGGTTCTTAATATACTGGTATTTCCATTGTTGTTACATGATAATGGTGCGAACAGTCTATGCAGAAGTGCAATCACTTTAAGAATAAGAACCAATTGCACTTGAAGATTAATCCAGCTGCAAATTGCAGATGACACTCAAAAGTGTCATCCCAACCGGAATCTCCATCTGCGCACATCACTGTTCCTGGGGTCACTGTCAAAGTTACTGAAATCTGCTGTACTTTCCTGAAAAAGAATAAAATAGAAATAACATATTTTTCTCCTTACATGTGTAACAATCAAAGAACAAGATTGCTATCCCTATGGGGAAATGATTTTAATTATCATTGTGCACGATGAGGATGATTCTGTTCTAAACTATCAACCAACATCAAACAATTTCAAACCCAGACTTTGATTTAAGAATATGGTGGGTATCCTGAAAGGGATACTAACTTTAACCTGGTTTAAACCATGTATTCCTAGCAAGAGGGGGACACCTTGTTTTTTCTTATAATACCATACTGTTGAAGTTAAATGTAACGGTCGAGAAAATTCTCATTGATGGCTGGACAGCCCATCCTGAGGAAATTTTCTCACCCAGTAAAGGCACACTTGTTAGAGTATGTTGGAAAAAAAAAGGTTCCCTCTTGTAGGACTAACCCTGGTTAAAACCCAACTAAAGTTAGTCTCCCCTTTCAGAATACGCAACCATTCATTCCTAGAACCACCTCCAGCCAAAAGGTCAATTGAATTGTAACTTTAGCAATCTTAACGTTCAAAATCTTCAGACGCTTCCCAATATCCAAGGCCACACAGCCCACTCAATGCCTAAGGGCTCTGAGCCCACAAACCCAATATGTCAACTAGAATTTTCGGTTCTCGGCTTTCTCGCGATTTGCGGGTGGGGGGGGGTGGTTAGGTTCCGTACGGAACCTTACATACGTGACCTTGGTGTCAGTAACTTTTTGTCACCTACCTAGGGACCCTGTTTAACTGCCCAAAGGCCCCCCTTTGGAAACTAAGTCCACTTTATTACCCTCCACCAGAGTCCAAGGTCTTAACTGCCACAATGTCCCTTATACACAAGATCCCCGTTTCATCTGTCTCAGAGCCCCTTCCCCGCTCACCGACCTTTTCTCAAGTAACTAAGATTCTCCCTCATATAACACAGGTGCACGTGCCTTTCCAACTAACCATGGATTGGTGACTTCCGCACTACCTCCACATCCCATATACACAAAATACGCAAAGTTCCCTTTTTCCTCTAAATATGGCCAATTCCAAATACTCATGGGTCTCTTTCCAAACAACATGATCTTTTCTGAACTAACCAAGATTTTCCAGGCCCATTCCCAACTACCCCAGGTCCACTTCCCAACTATCCCAGGTTCTCTTCCCACCACTCCCAGTGTTCTCCTTTCCAACAACACCATTTCACGCCTCTCCAGCACTGCGTTACTAAACTTCTATTTGAAGCATAATTTAGTTCTTGAGGTCCCGTTTGGGAAATTGTTCCTCAGAACGTATTTGAGCTGAATTTGAGTTTCTAAAGCCTGCATATTTCCTCCAAATCAATTTATAAGTCCCTAATTTAAAAGACAAATCAGTTCCCAAGTCCTAGTTCAGAAGTCGGGGCTACAACCAACCCTACCAGAGTGCCCCCCCCCCCCACTCTCATAAACTCTCCTTTTTTTCCTCCTCGGTGAATTTGAGCCGAATTTTAGTTAAAAACCTCCAATTTTTCCCCTATTAAAAAAAAGACATCATTCCCCAACTCTTAAAGAGTCAGAAGTCGACCACACAGATCCATACCCAAAAAAAAGTTTGAGTGCCCTGCTCACCCCAAGTACCTATCTCATCTCTCACTTCTCTGATTCTTTATAGGCCCACATTGTTCCAATTTAGGTTCTGGTTTATTTCCATCTAATTGCACATGTACAGTAAAATATAAAATATGTAGACAAATATAAAATAGAACATATTTAATAACAAAGAAATGATTTAGAAATAATATAGCATATGCAAGAGATGTGGATGCCACTTAGAACGCGGCTGTATTAGTGGCACCATGCGTAAGTTACCTGTTAACACATGAGTATGAAACTTAATTTGATAGGCATAAACATACATGATAAATTACGAGCACAAAGGGAAAATAAGGGTTGCTGACCAAATTATATATATAGATTGAAAAAAAATACAGAAAAAAACAACGGTTAATATATAATGAATACTATAAGTATATACCAAAATCATAAGACAATTAACAGTTGCAGAATAAAAATCTTTGGTTGTTTTTTGAGAATAGCTTTAAAAATAGCTAATGATGGAAGACGTTTAAGACGGTCATTTCAACGCATTCCTTAAAAGGGCACCTTGTCCTACGGTGTTGCAGCAATCTGGTATTTTCTTTCGAACGACAGTCTTAGATGATCGCGTGTCTAGGGATGTGACATCTGTCTGGGTCAAGAAAAAAATGATCATCTAAGATATTTGGAGGAAGTATTTCATTGATGGTATTTATACATAACTGGGCAGCTCTGGAAGACGGTAAATGTCGTCACTTTTGAGGCGTATTCATGGAGGAGAAAAAGGTCTGGTATGGGCTAACCACAGTGAATTAGATACAAGACCGTATGGGGAGCTTTTTTTTGCATTAAAAAAAACATATAGAATACATGGAATGTGTGTTTATATCTGCCCAGATAATGGCACGGTAGTTGATGTAAGGGGAAGACGAGCGTCATTCTCTCCCGGTAGGTCCCTGTGCCTCAAGGGGTCCGCCCTTGTTTCCCTTTTCTTCTTATCCCCGGGGAGGTAGAAAGTATTGGTAGGACAGGGGAAGGGGGGTGAGGTGCCAAGACACGCAGCAGCAAAAAACGCCAAAAATGGGGGGAGGAGCGGGCAACCCGCGGGGCCAACCACCGAAAAGGTTGTGGACACGTCCCATGTATGGGAAGGAGGCAGAATAGTGGCTGCCGGATTCAACCTGCCTTCATGAACGACCTAAATAACTCGCTGTCTGTATTCATAAAGGAGTACAAATACCTTTATGTTCCGTCATCTCCAAAACCGGGCTGTCAACAAGCCCTCAAAAGTCAGTAACATTCAACTACCTTGTTACATTGAATACTATTAAAGCAATACGATTAGTCAGCATAATGTTTGAGAGTTGACTTGAATGATTTCATTAAGCACATAATTATTGTTTTCGTCCTGCTGCTAGCAGACTACATGTTCCATAATTTGGGTGACAATTTTACTTTCCATCCAATGCACATCCCTATTCAATGCCGGTACCATTTCGGACAATCCTAGAGGGACACATGGGTTGAAATCTACGTATAGTTGTGTTTACTGTGTTCCAGGTTTTTATTGTCGATAAGAATGTTATATCATTTGGTGGCAAAGGGTTGTGTTAATTTCTGAATACCATAAAATTAGTTTTTTTAATGTTTAGAGAACGTTTATTTTATTTTAAACCAATTAAATATATGGGTTTAATGGCTTTGGTTTAAGGTTGAGTTCAAGTAATTATGTTCGTTGGTTAGAATGCAAAATATTAGTGTCATCTGCGAACTAAGAAATTAAGATAGGAGAGCCTGAGGGAGGTCATTAATATAAAAGAGAAATAAAAGAGGTCCTATAATTGAGCCTTGAAATACGCCGCAACTGATCGAAGGAGTGGACGAGTGTGTTGGTTATAATCAACAAATTGTTACGTTTTAAAGGATATTCATATCTAGAAAGGATTGGCAGTACCTCTTATCCCCCATATTTTTTGTAGTATTATGTAGCAGTTTGTGATCAGAGTATCGTAAACTTTGCTGAGATTTAGAAAGATCCCGGCAGTTCAGAGTTTTTGGTCCAGGGCATTAGTCATTTTTCATAAAGTTTTAGTTAATTGCCATGAAGGTGGAGGTGTTTAGGTCAAACCAAACTGGGCAGGAGTAGGATTTTTACAATGTTATCATACGCGATGATTTTTTCTGTCATACTTATTTTTCAAGAATCTTGGATTACGCTGGAAGGATGGATATTGGCCGGTAAATTGTTAAAAGAATGCTTATCACCATTTTAAAGATCGGAATCACTCTAGCAACTTTAATTTAGATGGGACTACGTGACTATGGAAAGATTGGAATATATGCATATAGGCTCAATAATGTTTGGTCAAAATCTGTTTAACCATGTTTAGCTATACCATCGAGCACACGCTATGACGAGGTTTTCATTTGTGAGTAATATCCAACATTCTTCCTTATTTTTGTAGGCAATAGAATATATAGGGAAATCGTAGATGACGGCTTGCTAGGATTAACGTAGTCAGGAGGGTATCTTAGCATCCAGTGATGGGCCTATGTGGAAGGGAATGGTAAAAAGTCATTGGAATTTGTATAGCGATTTCGACTGGGCTTTAATTTCAGAGCATTAGGTCGATAAGTTAGAGGGTGGGTTGGGGGATTTTTTTCTGCCAATTAGGATTATTTAAAGTTTGCCATGTTTTTTTCATAATTGTTTCCGGTTGGCATCAAGCTCTGTTGTGATAGATTACGTTTAGCATGCGCAGAAGATATTTAGAGTATTGCTATATTTTTTGTGTTCATTTAAGTTTATTACGTTATTTGGTTTGAGCGGTATGTTTCTAAAGAATTTATCTTTAGTATTAAAAAAATAGATTTGATTAGACCCCAACGTTATCCATGGTTTCCTGGGCGTTTTACGTTTAGATAATTTATTGTTTAAAGACAGTGAATATTATATATATTTGATAACTTGGGCTTGGAGAGCAATTAAAAGCTGTTTCAGTTTTCAAGGATTGTCATGTCAAGCACATTCCGCCACGTGGTGGATGAAGTCCATTCTTTAACCCTTGATATTGCTTGCTAAGTTGGCGTGACTGTTTAGATCAGCGAATTTTGTTTTTTAAAATAAATCTCGAGTCAGAATTTGGGCATTTAATAGAACAAACTGGAAAATGGTCTGGAGAATCCTTGACTAAGACGCCCGAATTTTACAATTGCTCAAAGATCATTTGTTTACATATGCATCGTCTTCGAATACTAAAAAAAACTATTTGACACATGTCTGTTAAGATATCAAATTGGGCTGATTTTTTCTCATTTACAACATTTTTTGGATGATAACTAACTCTATCCACACATAAGCAACTATTTAAATTTTAATATATTAGTTTAGACAAGAATAAACAGTCATTATGCATAAACAGTATATGCCCCAGTACAGGGAAGCCCATGGATCACTTAAGTACCAAGGACATAACATGATATAATACATGCATTTCCATATCCCACCACACAATATGGGACCTGGATGATCACATCTGTATTCTGCTATATCCTGGGTCACGGAACAATTTGACCCAATGTATTGTGGGATTTGGATTTGATTACTTGATTGTTCTGCAAGGCATTAAGACACCACAAATTAATGTATAGCTTTATGAGATTAGAATATTTAATCTATTTTACCATATCCCTAACACATAAATGAGACCTCAGATCTGCATGTACAAATTGTGAATGTTACACTATTTTACCAGTATTACTTTGGATAATTTGACACATTGGGAATTGGGTTGATACTGATTCTTCCACATCTTTAGTCCACATGTAAGTTGAAACCATCTCACAAAAAAAGGGTAACATTCTGGTCCAATTAAAACACAACAACTTTAATATATTACTGAAGACGAATAGACCCTGTTTCTCTGTTATAAATCATCCCCAAATGCCTTCAGATTCCCAATATAGGTTTATATTTTATTCACCCATCTCTCTCCGAGCACACCCTTTATGTTTCCTCAATATGACACCCCCCATTTACGAACATGGAATATGCCACATTGGCAATTCTCTAGATGTACTTCATTCTAAATAACTTGCCTCCAGAATATCCAAAAAATTATCCTTTTTAATACACCAAAACACAAAACAAGCCTTTCGGCCTGGAGAAGACTTCACACCTAACATATCAATTTATAGACTCCAAACGCTCGTTCTATCCAAACCGTGACAGAGTCCAATTTTTCACAATTCAAAAGTCAGTACCTACCCCCAATAGTGCACACTTACTGTCTTTCTATCGGCACATTTTTGGATTTTCAAAAGTAGACCAATTCCAATATACAGGACTAACGTCTGATATACTATCAAAACATTCAACGCAAAAACCTTGACTGAAGTCTTAAATGCAGCAAGCATGCTTCCCTCATGCAGACTACTATGACATCAGGTCTCCATGCGTAATTGAGCAACATTAGAAATTAACCAAGATTTGGCCTTTTTAATTTAGATTGAAGTATACTTGGAAGCTATATCACTGCCAAACAATGTTAAGCTTACACCAAACAGTACCCTGTACACATGAAATCAATACAGTTTAACCGGCCTACTTTACTCTCTATACTGTATCTTCATCAACCATTTGAATGGGTATGTACAAAAAAAAACCTGCAAGCAGGCATGCAAATGAACAAAGAGTGAATGCCTTTTGGACCACCCATGTATTTATGCAATGGAAGAAGAATTCACGTAATCCAAGGACACTGTATATAGACCTAAATGATACACTAATGGGACCTATTTTATTGCTTCGAAAATCTCAAACACTAATTACCAGTTTCCTCCTAATGACACCCAGGGTGTTTGGCGGGGTTTTTGGTTTTGACTAAAGGAAGTCCACTTTCGGATGGTGCGTAGTTTCTCGTGCATTTGGCAAATCTTTCACCAGACCTATAGTCGCTGTCATTATTTCATTGAAACAAATGGCAGCGAGGGTCAGTTGAATTGAGCATTAGATTCCGTGTAGCGTTCGTCCCCACACTTCCGGGTTTAGCGCATGCAGCAGAATTTGTTTCAGAAGTACTGAGGAACACTAGGACTGTTTTAACGGTAACTAATTTCATAAGCCTTTCAAAACCGGAAAAGCGGAATATAAGGGCTAGTTCTACAAAAAAGTTTAAAAATGCATTCAGTGAGTGCCAACCAAGCCTAATCTTGGTTTTTTTGGATGGTTCCCGATGACCTGCGATCATTTATGTGCTTAACACCTTCTGCAAAATCTTCCAGGGTTAAACGGATATATCTGTATGTAGGACATCCGAAGTCAACCCACAACAATATTTTAAAGCGTATTGTCAATGTCCATTTGATGCAAATTTGGCACGCTCAAACATCCCAATTAATATGTGCATAACCTAAAATGGTTAGTTTGAACACAAAATTAATTCATCAATTTGAGTGTAGTTTGTGATTCACATCCCTAGAGTTCAGCATTGAACTAGTTTGAGTCATAACTATGACACATTGACAGGAAAGTATGTTCCAACACATTCAGGCAGTTGTTTTCCAGAAGACATTCATGACATCATACTGTGTAAAGCATTAAAGGGGCATTTTGTGATCCATAGCTTCATCAGCTAACTTGGCCTAAAAAAAGTTGAGCTGTTTTTATCATGTTAACCATTGACCTAAGTAGAGTACCTGTGACAAATCACTAGATTTGATCTACCCTGGAAGAAATTGTAGTTTTGTATTTTCTGTCTGTAAAATTTGCAATCTCATTGCTATGGGCCTTTCACACAAAGCCTATAAAATCATCCAGACTTAATCAGATTGCACCTAACTAAGTGGCTGTGGAGCACTGTGATATAAACATTTGCACTTAACATCAAAGAGCACCTTCAGAATCAACTGAAATTTTGGAAATAACTTTTATCCTATAATATCTATTGATTCATTAACAAAAATACAGCAAGTAGGCTAAACTTGCATGATCCCCCTGGCAAGATGGCAGTAGGAACATGAGCTCAGATGACCTTTGACCTTGGCCTATGACCTTTGACATCATCCACAAACCCAACTTGGGTTTAAATTGGACTTCAACTTTTCGAAGACAACCTGAAAAAGAACCTAACCAAAACCTAACTAAACTGGAACACACACATACAGACATTCGCACCCTCGCAATATTCCCCTCTGCTTTTCAAGCAGGGTGATAAAAAGACTTGATGCCAAGATCACAAAATGCACCTTTAAACTCCTGATCAAAACATATAAAATTGAGTTCAGTTTAATCTTACCTTTGGTTGAATAGGTGGTGTAATAGTCTCATATCGAAGTCCTTCCCAATCAAAGCCTTGAAACCACCTGAAACAAAAGCCAATCAGAAGTTGTAAAAGGTAGGAAAACCAGAGCATCAATGATGCAGTAGCCTATAATATGACGCCATTCAAAGACAACAACATCCTTTAAAGTACCTTTATATATTATTTACAAAAGAAAATTGCA
>JAMKCH010009259.1:0-57670 GCA_023653785.1 Ophioderma brevispina
TCCCTTGGTGGTTTCATCTTTTCTTATCATCCATTTGGTCTTCCTTTTCTACTTCTGTTCCTTCCTGTTTCTCCATGGTAATCTTATGACTTAGGGGACCCACAACACCTGTGCTATAATTAATATTCTTCCATAATTCATGTTTTTATGTACCAACCTGAACTAACCCCATTATCAAACAGTGTAAGTTTTCTTGAACCCTTAAGAAACCCATTTCATTTTTTCTCTCCTTATGTTTCAGAATACCTCTGTACAATACCGCAGTGTTCTAATACCAATACAAATGTTGATTTAAATCAAGTGACATTTAAACCCTGTTCTGGAAATAGGTATTTCCTCCGCAGGAGTAGTAGAATTCAATTTAAGGATTTGATTGTAAAGCAAATATATCAACACATGATTTCATCATAATTTCATTGTAAATTCATAATTGGTACGGGAAGAGGGGCCCAGGGTTAGTGCGTAGTTACAGGTAATGCTATCATGATGAACTCTTTTTTTATTATTATCACAGAGTCTGTTCCAAGGTAATACGAGGAATTTCAAATTGGCAATCTAATTATGTTATTATCTAGAGACTTCTCTTGTTTTGGAGAAATCTCTTAAAAAAATGAGGAATAATTGATGGCTGAATATTATATAAAGTAGAAATCAAATGTGTAAACTTGAATAATAATTGCCTGTTACAAGAATACTTTTTGTTGAGTGCAGTATAAAGCAATTTGTAAAACCATCACCACCATACTTGTGCCATGAAATGTTCACGAATTTATAAATTTGCTTAAAGTGACAGGAGGAGATATTTTTAGGATACAAATTTCTCTCAAATTGCACAGGATCGATTGTATACCACCTACCAAGAACGTTCCGAAGGTTTATTGGACAAACAAGTACAAAAGAAAACAGCAAACCTTGTTTTGAACTTCCCTGACGATCGTAATTGTCCCCATAGAACACCGTGCTTTGACTTTCTGTCGTGCACGACAGAAAGTACTAAATCATCATATTATTACATAAAGACTGCGTATTCGGCTTATTCACTTCAGGTGTGATCTAATACATTGGAAAGCATTCCAAATATGCAAAAAACCCGGGTTTGAAAAAAAATTGGGGGCACTTCATTCTGGAAATCTCTAAAGCTTTACAGGAAGGACAATTCCTTAATAAGAATTTTGGTGAACCCTTAGGGTAAGGCAATTGTCTTGCCAAACTAAGTTCACGTGATCATGAAATGTCTTGTGGTTCTTGAACTTTCGGAACACTTTATCCCTAAGTACTGACATTTGTTTAGTACAGTATAGGCATATTGCAATGCATTAGGGAATTGATTCAATACCCTCTGGTGTATAATTAACATTGGTTGACCAATATGGGGCACATTTTCGCTCATAACATCAAAACCAAACATCTTTTATCATTAAGATTTCACAGGATAAATGTGAAAAATAGTAGCTTTCTTTTGACACCAAAATATTGACCACTTATGGTAAAATCTTGGGTTCTGGGGACGAGGCTGGTAGCGATCGGACCATGGACCTTTTAAATTAGCTGTGACCTGTTCAAAATGATTTTGACATGAATTATCAGAGATAAAAGTTTCAGCTAGAAAGTTCCAATACACACTAATAATAATTAACCTATTTACATCTTGTAAACAATATTTTACACTCTTCTTGCTTTAACACAAGTTTTGGCTACACTATTTAGTGTGTGAAAAGTTTTGGTTCTTGGATTAACAAATCAGATCTCTTACACTTACATTTAACATGAAATTTTCTCAAGACAATTTTCATTTTCATCATCTATTGTAAAACAAGCTTCCAAAATGTTGCACAAACAACAGTCTTACCTATATATATTTGTAAATTTTAAAATTTGATGGATGGAGTAACAAGGTTTTAAGTGGATAATTATAATGCAAGTTAACAAGATTATTCAAATCAGATGTTGGGTTTCCTCTGAAGTGGTTAAAATGTTGTCAGATTTTGAAATAATTATTCAGTGGTAAGTAGGATTATATGTGTTAATACACACTTTTATGTTTTGTTAAGTGCATGATTTAACAAAGCAAACTTAACTAATGTATTGATGGACGGACCCGTGATACTGCTACCATGGTTACGGCCATATTATACATTTACCACTTTCTGTGCATTGTAGGGAACAACATTTGTATAACAATAATTGACATTAAAGGAAAATGCATAATTAGCATTTTTCATCGAGTAATTTTCTTAAGGATACTCTAATTGTGCTGTTGGCTCCACGCCAGCCAAATCTTAACTCATATTTTTGCTGGTAAATGACAGATTAGCTTTTTTTCTTAGGATTCCGACAGGGATATTACAATTTCAGCTAACAAGGAAATTTAACAACAATAAAAAATGGTTTGACAGGGTGCCAGAAGCATTTTGTTATTCTAACATTGTGCCAATTTGCTGTGTAATGCTTACTGCAAGAGTTCTTTTTGTATATGTATAGTCTCAGAAAAGTTCTGGCAATCTCGTTGACCATTTACAAATCTAGCACTTGTTTTGGTCATTTTTTGAACTGGAACCTAAAATGAGGGCAGGTCAATTTGAGTTGAAGGAAAATTAAAACTTCAGAAATCACACCTACCAACAGTAATATATTTTGTAATAATTTGTGCATGCATTCAAATTAGCACAAATAAGTGTGTTTCTAATTGATAGTAAAGCTGAAGCAATTTTCCCCTGCCAATCCATCATCCAATATTGATTTCCATTACAATGACCAATGGTTGATCTGAACTCATATTTTCTTTAAACCAAAACCTAAAAAGTTGTTTATTACTAACTAGGCAACTTTTTAAAGTTAAATCACAATCATGGTCCAACTTTTTCCATAATATTGTTTTCTCCCTCACATGGAAGCAAAAACATCTGATTACAAGTTAAATCGGTCTGACCACATTTGGAGACGTTCTTGTTCATTTCCTGGGTCTTGACTTTCACTGCAGTAATGAGAAAAATATGACCTTTTTCTGATACAAAAATCTCAATTTTGGTGAAGTAAAGTGGAAGGGACAAGGTTGTCAATCGGGTCACCCACCTTTAAAGTGAACCAAAATGTCAACCTGCCTATACTTTGATTACCACCAAATAGGCGGGCCTCATAACAGTGCAAACTGATATGGAATAATGTAGGCGCAGACAACGCAGGACTCAGTGGGGTATATTATGTGTGGGGCGCGCGCGATCCTGTGCAAACGCTCGGTACAACATTTTGATTTACTTTTACTTCAATGCCGGAAGATAACAACCGAATAATTCCTGCCTATTTGTGGTATCAAGTATAATCACTTAAGCTCCCATAGCCAAGGGGATTAACCATGCGCCACTAGGGTTATTGGACAAAATGTAACTTATAAGACTTTGTGTTTATCCCATCAGCCAACAGAGGTAAAGAAAGGTGGTTAGTTGCAGAGGGCAAGAGCTTTTACAGCACTAGTGGTCACTTTTTTGAAGCCGCCCCCAAATTTTCAAAATTGGGTCATTTTTGCAACAGTTACATTGGTATTGTCTCGGAACCTATACTGCGAACGAGAATGCTAAGAATGCGTATTTATCATAACAAAGCGATTTTGTAATTAAGAATGGGATCCCCAGATTTGACTTACGGCAGAATGAAATGCTACGTTTAATGCATCCGTCCATGTGAAATGGTGCACCGCGCCGGTCATAAAATTTCAACCTCTAAACTGACTGCCTGAACCAATAAAACACTTAATGAATGAGCCTTAGACATGTACATGTCCTATTTCCCGGGCTATTTCACATTTGAAAGGCCGTTTCCAAGCAGCCGTTGAATTATTATCGGGGGATCCCCGATAATATTATTCTAATTTACAAAATTCCTTCGTTTGTGACACTAGACATTTTCGAGCTTACCATTTCCACAGGTATAGTTTACATCCAAGTTACCAATGCACCATTAAATCCCCAAATTGTTGAAAAATTGGGCGCTCTTCAAAAAACTGTGCTAATATTGCTTTAAGCTAAAATATTTGGACGCTACATTTTTAACCTGTTATTGAAATGAATATCAAAATGCATTAACTTGAGGTCCTGGGTTCAATTCCAAGGCAGGGTCCACTTTAAGTGTTTGTCTCAGGCCTTTAATATTATGGTTGTGAAACCTGAGTAAGCTATATGTTATTGTACTGCATTTCTGTCATTATCCCTTGTTTTTCCACTAAAATAAATTAAAACTATTTTGTTTTTCTGTCATTAATCTACGAATTAGGTTAATAAAATAAATAACTGTGGCCTTACTTGTGTTCGAGAAATTGCCACAAAATTAAAGGTTCATTTTGTGATCCTAATCACTTTGTATTACTGTAAAAGTGGAAATTTTTCGCGCTAACATTAATTTTCCGCGCTTTCGCGCAGCTTCTGAGGGCTAGCGAGAAATCAAAACCCCGAAAATGTTATTTTGTGGTGGGTGTAGGTCTATGTAGGATAGCTGAAAAGATCGAATTACAAACATCAAAAATGTTAAAAAATCCCTCGCTGAAACGCGAAAAATTACACCGCGAAAATTAACACTTTTACATGTAGTTTATTTCCATATTTATCGACGAAAGGTTATTTCCAAATTTCACTTGATTTCTGATGTTGGATTCTGATGTGTTTGTGTTTTTGATGTTATGAGTGAATTACTTGTATTGCACTGTCCACAGACTACTCTGTTTGTTGTTGAAATACAAAATTGCAACTATCTTCTAGGGTTACACACGGCCAATTTCTTGATGCTAGTTACCACACACACGCTACCACCCGCGTAGACTTGATTCCCTACCCACTAGACGTACACCCCCAGCCAGGATTCCCTGTTTTGTTGCCACATAGACGGATAGTGTACACACAACAGCGGCCTGTCTAACAACCCGTCGTGGAGTAGCTGCGTAGTTACACCGGCTCTCTGCACGCGCGGTATTTCTCATCGGAACCAATTTTTGTTTTTTTGATATTTTGGCATATATTTGCATTTTTTATTACAGTGCTGGAATTAGAGGTTTTTGATGATGCCGATATAATTTCGTACTGATTTTCCTAAAAAACGTTCAAAAATGCTAAACGGAGCCAATGTATAGCGCCCCCCAACACCGCCCTCATTTCATTCACATTTCATGAAATTTTCATCCATCTCAAATGGCGTCGTGGTAACCCCGGGGTAGCTACGTGGTACCTGCGTGTCCTACTCCGGTACTGTCTACGCCACATCCACCTTCTCTCCCCCTAGTGGGGAACGATAGGTAGCCATTGGGGTAGGTAAATCAGAGTAGCCACATTACTGTATACCTAATAACTGTGTACTTTGGCAACCTTATCTTGCAGCTACTACATTTCAACTAGCTCAGTGTGTATGCAGTAGCTGCCGCGGTAGACAGGGTAGCTGGGCCGTATAGGCTACCACTGAGTAGAATCCGCGGTGTAGATAGAATTTGCACCTAAGACTAGGCACACATACTATACTTGGTGCCAATGGTTCAGATGAATATAAAAAATCCTCAATTTCATTGAGGTAAATCATGGGGCTGTGGACCACAAATGCTCCTTTAAAGGCAAGACAATTTTTTGGGTACAATTTAAAACGATTTGGTATAAGCTTAAAATGTGCTGCTTTATTTATAGTGGAGCGGTTGGGACTGCAAATTGTCGACAAACCCCTCCCCTCGGTAAACAAAACGCAGAACCACTTCTCATTTTCGAGTAGTACTAAATAATTTTAAAAATGATGGTTTGGTGGTCAAAAATTTTGGTGGCAGGGGTGTTTTTTTGGGTAAAAAAAAAAAAAATCACGTTTTTTGGGCTAAAAAACTTTAAGAATTCAAGATTTTTATTTTAGCAAACAAATTTTAATCATCATGCAATACTATCAATCCTCGACATTTATATTATAGATTTCTGTTTTAATTCAATATATAAAAGGGTTGAATTTTAGCCCCAAAATCACCTTTTTTCCTAAAAAAGCATCCATCCTTTTTATCACATGTCACCACAACGGAGTATTACCTGAAGCCTTTATGCAATGTATAAAGCCTATATCACTAACAAAAAGGATACTAATAAAATCAGATTGTAATATTTTTAACCTAAAAAATTTTTTTTATGAATATTAATAATTTCGCTTAACTTGCAGCCCCAATTTCATTTTTTGAAATATAATAAAACAATGCTTAATTTTCCCTGCCACCAAATATTTCAAACCACAACCATCATTTTCTTCAATCTTATATATTTATCCTTCAAATACAGGTTGTTGTGTTTTGTTGTACGGTGGGGAGGGATAAGACTCGGAAACTAGAGGCTTTTCAAGGCTCGGCCGCCCCGCTATTAATGAAACAGTTTTACAATGAAGCTCCCCTCCCCAATCATTTTTTATTTATTAGCATAATAATCACCCAGCCCCCATAACGCTTAAAAAAACGTTTTTCGTTGTTGCCACTAGGCACAAGAAGCATGTGACAACACGCAATGCAGTAACATACAGCTTAGTGAACCATTTTGAACAGTTGTTTGAAAATAATCCATCCCACATCAATTTTTATTGAGGGCAAAATTAATTGTCGGTATTTCACTCTTAATAAGTACATATTCATTGTTATTTGCTCGGAGAGTAAAACTTTATATGGCTCGTATTAAGTGAGCATCGAATTAATCATAGCAAGTGCGAATCAAAAAATCACGGCATCCTGGAAATTTTCCGGGACATTTGACCAATATAAGCAGATTACGTAAGTTTTAAGCTTTAATGTCTATTTTGAACCATTTAATATTCTTCATCTTTCTCTCACTACTTTTTTTGCACTTAATGTCCATGACATGGCTGAGTAACATTATTTCCTAATTTCTTACAATTTTTCCGTACCTCAACATTATCCTGATCATATCGCAACATCAGATTTTTAAAAGTGAAACATCGGGAAAGTGTTAAATTTTCCAGGATAAATATACCCAACTGGCAGGGCCTTCTCCTGTTTTCCCGCGAACGCGTATCAATATGCCTGGAGTTGGATTTGACCTCCACCGTTTAAAATGGACGTCAGAGTAACAAGTTGTCAACAAAGCTCACACTGGGCTAACCACACCGCACACTCCAGATATTCTCTCCTTGTTCGTTTTCTTTTTTCTTTCCGGGAACCACACTTTGAATAATCTATTCTGTTCCTGATTCTCCTTGTCGGTACTGTCCACCGCGGTGCAGCCGTCGACAAAACAGCACATTATAATCGTAATTTTAAAGGCATCAAACTCAAAACAAAAATTAAGCCATATGATACAACACGTACGACGCATACCACGAGAAGTCAACTGTGTACTATGCAAGAAAACTGGCCACGCGCACGTCCGTTTCACTATGACGATCATGAACGCGTATGCGTCCGCGTATTTGTTACTCTGCCGTCACTTTCCTGTGTTCAACACGCTTGCCATCGTCGATAACCCGTTCATTTTGGAATTTCCTTTGAAAGCTTGTCCACAACACATGATATTATGCCCATTTTTATCAAATATACGTTTTCTCACTACTGCGTTCATGCAGAAGTGTTACGTGATACCAAGACATATATGAATGAAACCATTTTTTGGTGGTATTATAATATGTTTAAAGCATGTCCATGGACCCGTAAAGGATATTGGAATACATCATACACAAGGTAGTTTTTTTTTTACATTAGAGCTTTATTAACAAAGCGAAATGGATTTTTCTAACCTCACCCCCCCCTCAAAAATATGACGCAATGTGCTCCACACGGCCTTACCATTGTCCATCTGCCGTCATTGAGTCACGCCCGTATTGCTGGGCACAACAGATATACACCGTGCGTGCCACTATCTTCTGCCGTGGTTACCCCGGTCCCTTACCGTGCATAACTTGTGTTTTTCTCAGTCAAGGGGTTGTCTAATTACAATTCCAAGCTTTTCAGACCAACCATTTATTAACCAGAATCTTGGCCATGAATGATGTGCAGAAAAATATCTTGAAATGAAAGTATTAGCACAACACTGGCCATTATCAGTTAAATCCCCAAATGAGTTTTTGGTCGACTGCAATCCGGGCCGGCAATTTTACAGCTAAACCCCCGGTGATATGGCCATGGCAGCCTCACGAAAACGCGACACTCGTCTAGATTGCAAAATCTACACAAACATTCTCCATGCTATTGTGTCTAAATTGCTCTATTTTGTGACTAAAGAATTAACAAAGATTTTAATTTAGAGAATAAAAGGTATAATTTTGGGAACCCGGATCTCTACGACGAATTGAACCCAAGGCAATACCATTATTTAAGTGGAGAACGAGGCGGAGGCCGAGTGCTTCCACGCAAAACATAATGGTGTCGCCGGGTTCATTACGCGTAAAGAAAGAGTACCGGTTCCCAAAATCATACCGTTATTTTCATTCTTAAACAGCAATTATATAAGGTCAATCTTAACCAAATTTTGCGATACTTTACGCTAATTAAGGCTAAACAACAAGAAAGGGCTGCCATCACCCAGTGAAAACACTCGAACAACCCTGGATCACCTCCTATATCCCCGCTTGCTTATGTTCTTCTTCACTACTTCTTTCGCCTATATATAGGGTCGGCACCTCCCCCAACCGCTGAACGCAATGATCATACGCAACGAGACGCACGTTGGCATGAGCGAGCGAAAGTAGCAAAAGCGGTATGACGCGAGAGCTTCAACCTAAAAATAAATTCAATACGCAGTGCGTACTTACCTGGGGGGGGGGGGGTTATAAACGAATCGAACCGGGCATCAGCAATGAAATGCTTACATTTTCACATCTGTTTAAGAATACCAATTAAAATGTTCTCGGCGTTGGCAAAAAACTGTCATGGTTATTTTCCTTGGCATTATTTGCTGCTCTGTTCTTGCTGGAGGCTCAAAACATAATATCATGGGGAAGCTTCGGTGCCCAGTATTCGGCCAGGCTGTACCTCGCGTTCTCTTCCCAAAATCTACCCCCACGTCTCATCCGAACTCTGGCTGGGCTTCCACACTACAAAAGCACTTCAAATCTGCCATCTCCATTTCAAATTCTCAATAATCAGAAAAAGACCTTGTACAGATTTAAATAAAACCCCCGGGCGAGGTAGTCCAGGCTTCTGAACTCACTCACGTATGGCAGTCGATGGCAACCGGAAGTGCCTGGATGTAACAGGATGCAGTCACGCATAAGGCTCCGAATGATGTATGAAGCTCTCCAGCCCGTTTTCTTGAAGTGCCTCTTATGACCAATTAATATGGCTCAATTAAAATGTTGAAGTGCTGATAAAGTTCTTACAAGTTTTGTCTATTTTGTTCTATATCACATGTTAAGAATGTAAAAAGAAACAAGAATTGTTCATAAAAGATTGTCCTGCCCCCTTTAAAGAGACATTTGAGGAAATTCAAGGAAAGAAGCGACCCCCAATTTTCTCGAACCCGGTTTTATTACCATATGTGGGAACGCTTGCCAATGTATTAGATCACACATGAAGTGAATAACGCGATTACACCGTCTTTATGTAATAAGAATGACGATTTAGCAGTTTCCTGTCATGCACTGATCAGAAAGTCAAACGCATGGCTGTTTCTATGGGGAAACGATTACGATAGCAGGCCAAGTTCAACACAAGGTTTGCGATTTTCAAATAGAGCCTGGTCAGAAAAAGTTTTTCTCATTTTTATAGTTCGTATAATTCTGTTTGTTCATGAAACTACTCGATGTTTCAATAATTATTTTAGAAGCGTATATTGTACAAGTGTATTCTTAGTTCAGGTTCTCCTTTAAGTCCAAAATACTAAGTCATAAGTTAGATTCCTAAGTCATAGGCATCTTATTATGTAATCTGGCAAGCCAAGAGGTACACGTACGACCACTATCTGATAAACTTAAGATACATACGTTATAGATAGTGTACATAAGGCATAGGCAATGGGCTGCATTTGCAAATTGTACACATGTGACTCTGCAAGTTTTATGCTTCCATTTTTAGTCCCAGTCATTGTAAAGGATTTACATGTGGTATTGACGGTAATCATCTCGAACTGGTTCAAGGAAAGAACGTAACAAAATTCCCAGTAGGTATACACATTTCTGATTGCATAAATTCTCGAACCAACATGTACTTCTGGCTCAGATCACAACTAAAGCCACACAATAGATGAGTATAATTCAAGTGTTCCTATGCTCAGTACCAACTACCCCATAAGATCATTAAAAATAGAACATACTACTGAAATAGTATGTCATAGGTTATTTGGTACATATATAGAAATGACTGACACAGAGGGAAACCGTAAATGTATTGGATGAGATCTGCGGTATTAGGAACTGTATTACTGGGTGAATCTACTTGATCCAAAAATAAAGAGCCAACAAATCCTTTTGAAATTGCATCAAGCTCTTACAATACCTCCACCTATACAACACCCATAACAAAATATTCCCATTATGTCATGGAAGTGCAGAACTATGATAATTTCGCTTTTCCATATCGCAATAACAAGGACTAAGGTAACGAACGTGTTAAACTTCCACTTGCAACCTGGGTGGGGGCGGGTGGGAGGAACAGACCAACCTGATTTCTATATGACTTTTACACCTTCCTCGGCACGTCTTCTTGCATCTTTTCCTGCCTGTAAAACAGGGATATGGCGCAGAGACGATTAGATTCTTCATACCTCAGGGGTTCATGGCATTTTGGGTGCATTTGCTGGGGTTTTGCTACACCTTTTCCTCTAAAACTGTTCTTTTTTCATGTCAATTTTGTTAGAACCCCTATGGTTTGCAGGCCTACTATGGCTACTGGCCAGCATTACTGCCTGTTTTTTAACACAAGTGTATGGGGTCCACATGGACCAACATTTTGTTTTTCGCATGCTATGTTTTAACGCTGTATTATCTTTGCCCAAAATTTGATGTAATTGCCTAATTATTATCAGTTGAGCATATTTTGGTGGAAAAAGATTCAAATTGACCATGGCAATTTTATGCTAATTAGCATAAATAAGCATTTTGGTGGTGCTATTCAAAAATAGGGACAGCGGTCCCAAATAGGTCGTCCGATGTATGTGATGGTTCTCGAATCATTTCTGAAGATGCACAATTTCAGTTTTGGTTTACATGCTCAACCTGAAAATATATTGAGTCAGCAATAACAATATAAAATGTAAAAAATAATTCATGCTAACAAGGTCATTGTCCCATACCCCAGGACAATGTCCCATACCTCCAGGACAATGTCCCATACCTCCAGGACAATGTCCCATATCCCCAGGACAATGTCCCATACCTCCAGGACAATGTCCCATACCTCCAGGACAATGTCCCATACCTCCAGGACAATGTCCCATATCCCCAGGACAATGTCCCATACCTCCAGGACAATGTCCCATACCTCCAGGACAATGTCCCATACCTCCAGGACAATGTCCCATACCTCCAGGACAATGTCCCATACCTCCAGGACAATGTCCCATACCTCCAGGACAATGTCCCATACCTCCAGGACAATGTCCCATATCCCCAGGACAATGTCCCATAAAAAAAAAAAAAAAAAAAAATTTTGTTAGAACCCCTATGGTTTGCAGGCCTACTATGGCTACTGGCCAGCATTACTGCCTGTTTTTTAACACAAGTGTATGGGGTCCACATGGACCAACATTTTGTTTTTCGCATGCTATGTTTTAACGCTGTATTATCTTTGCCCAAAATTTGATGTAATTGCCTAATTATTATCAGTTGAGCATATTTTGGTGGAAAAAGATTCAAATTGACCATGGCAATTTTATGCTAATTAGCATAAATAAGCATTTTGGTGGTGCTATTCAAAAATGGTTTTGCCCCTTAAATCATACTGTAGTAAATTTTCTATATTTTTTATTTCAGCAATTAGCCAAATTTTATGGAAAAAGTCCTTTGGGAAAGTGGTTTTCCATTTTTCGGCAGGAGAATTATGTGCTACTACTACTAAACCAAAGTTTTAAATCCGGTTTTATCCCCGTCAACGGGGGTGCCGGATTCACCTCACATTCACTGCAACCGCCCTTACTCCTTCCTTCCATTTCACCCGATTCAATGCATCCTCCATCCTCAAACCAACCCTCTTACTCTCCTCCTCCACTTGCTTCTTCCATGTCTTCTTTGGACGTCCCCTCCTCCTCAAACCTCCCACCTCTAACTCAAAAGCCCTTCTTAACACATGCTCGTCATCCTTCCTCAACACATGCCCATACCAACGTACACTATTCGCCTTCGCCAACCGGTCCATCGCCTCTTCCAAACCCAACATCTGCATCAAGTCCTCAGTCTTCATCCTGTCCATCAAATTCACACCACATATCGCTCTCATCATTGCTCTCTCTGTCCTCCTCAAAATTCCCAACTCATTTTCACTCAGACACCACGTCTCACTCCCCATACAGCATTACTGATCTCACACAACTCTTATACACCATTCCTTTCATCTTCAAAGGATATCTTGTCCCTTGCAACAACTCCCCACATTCCCTAAACTTCACCCACCCATACCTCACTCTAGCTGTCACAACTCGCATCCACACCCCCAATAACCTTATCCCCTAGGTATGTGAACTCCTTCACTGACTCCACCTCATCACACAACTTTTTTCCTCCTGTTCCACCATCCCTCCAGCTCCCTTCTCGCATCTTCTGCACACAAAATCTCTTGTCAACGAGGGGCCACTCATCTCTCTTCATCTTTGTGCATCTCCCATGGTCCATTTCCCACATTTCTCAAACCACACTGAATTTGCTTTTACTCTCTTCCCACACACCCCATATGGGTCTACCTTACCTTGCAAAACACAAAAAATCTGGTTTTGGACTGCCACTTTGAATTGGTATAACCGAGTTTAATTGTTTTTTCTGTTATGTAGTCATGATGATGTACCCCATCAATGAGCAGAGTTTGGGTAAAAAATTCTGATGGCAAAGTGGTTTTCAGAGGAGCCCCCCCCCTTATACACCATGGGAGTGGACAAGACCTTATACACTCATTCGTTCGTTCTTTGCAAGTCCCAAATCACAGTGGAAGATCCGTCTTTACCATTTTGATAGTTTCATCATCCAGGTTGATCGGGCCTAGAATTCCTCTTGGGGACTTGTAGACCTCACAGTCATCATGATGTGGCTAATGGTTGTTTGTGGCTCTCCACAATCGCAGTTTGGTGAAGGTTCTACTCCGATCTTGTGAAGGAAGTTCTTTGTACGACCACGCATTTCTGAGTCTATTGAGGTTGACCATGCTTTCCTATCAAGGTCAAAATCTTTGGGCTTGCTAGATGGTTGTCCCAAAACCTGCTTTAGGTTCAAAGTGTTTAGGTTTAAGTGTTTTAAATCCTACTAAAGAAAGATGCAGACATATGATTGAATATAGGTTTTGAGTGAGCAAGACACTTGCGCTGGTACACAAGGTGAGAGTACACATAGTCTTTTTTGCCGTCACTTCTAATTTGTTGAGCTCAACAGTTTGATTCATTAATTAAACTATACTTTTTTTCTCTTCATCTGTGCAGTGATGTCATAGCTTTTTGCCCCTAAGTCTGTTTGCACCGCCTTTTCATGCACATGTGATTACGCCAGCAATTAGAACTGGTGCCCACAATTAACCTTTTACTGGATTCCCAGAATTCATAGCAGAAATGTCCAGATGAAATCACACGAATGCACGTACGCTGCACGCACACGTTCCGAATTCCAAAATAGTGATATTTTCATCTGGAAGACCACGGGCAGACAGCAACATTCCAACCAAAAACTCAACCTTTTGCCATAAGTTTTTGCATGGATTCCACTTATTTTTTTGTTCTGTTGAATTCTTCTTCTCTAATTTTCTGTTCATTAAGTTCATGTGAAATGTTACCTTCGCATAGTTTCAAGCACTTGTTCATCTTCGGTTTTGAAATTTTAGCATCACCAAACGCATTCATATACGAATATGCATATTTGCGTTTGTGTGATGTCACCTTTCTTCTCTGAACTTCTGGGAATCCGTAAAAGGTTAAAGTCAAAATTGGCCACATTTTTTAAGAGCGGCCCAATTTTGTTCAAAATTTGGTATTGTTGCACATTACGTCTAGGAACTATACCTGCCAACGAGAATGCTAAAAAATGCGTATTATCACAAAATAAGCGATTTTGTAGATTAGAAGTGGGATCCCAGATTGGACTTAACGCTAGACTGGAAATGCCTACGTTTATGTCCGTCCATGATGAAATAGTGCCACCTCGAGAAAATAACCTCTAACTTGACTCCGAACTATTAAAACACTAATGGCTGACGTAGACACTACCTGGCGCTATTTCTCCGCTATTTCACATTGGAAGGCCGTTTCCAGCATCCTTTGAATTATTATCGGGGATCCCCAATAATAATTATTCTATTACAAAATTCCTTCGTTTGTGACCCTATACCTTTTTTCAGCTTAACCATTCACAGATATATAGTTACTAGCCTTACCAGGCAAAACACCCCCCGTGTAAAAATCTCAAAAATTTTGAAAAATTGGGAATTTATAGCCATGGTCTCTAATATTGCCTTTAATTTGATTGTACATTCACCAAATTATACACCTAAGTCACTGCACAGAAGAGAGGACTTAGTGTAAAACAAGAAAGCAAAAGCGTTAGTGAATTCGGCAGCCTCAATGGAATTCCGTTGAGGCTGCCGAATTCGCTTTCGCAATTTTACACTAAGCCGAAGAGAGTTGTGTGTGAGTTTGGAGTAAACTAACATTGTGTTATGGTTGTAATTTTTTCATGCGGACTTCGTTAATTTTCCTACATGCAGGTAGTATTGTTAGGTTTACACTATTACAAACTTGTTTGGGTCAGTTTTTATTATCCCCTACCTTCTTTCTAACTATGCAACCATTTAGCCTCCTCCAGTAACTCTCCCAACATTCCCACAATGCATTCCTGCTTGAACCAGTGCTTCATGGGATTGTTCATGTATTGGTGGTCATCATGCCTGGTATATAATTCATTGCAGATCTATAGAATGGAAAAAACAAAAGGCAGACAAAAACATAAATGAACATGAACATTATTGTAGAACAGATTTACATTACCTTCTTATTCCAAGTTCAGGTTTTGTTAAATGTTCTCAAAAAATGCTGTAAATATCTTCACCATTTTACGCTCCCATAGCATCTTACTGCTGGGACACAGTGCCAACCTATTACGTATCCGAATCGCTAATTGGCCGGCTATCTTAGACATGGCACGTCATGGGACTCCCTAGCAGCCAAACGAGTGTAAAGGCTCGCGATTAGCTTGAACAAGGAATGAAAAAAACGGGTTTCGCGGGTGGGGGTACCTGGATATCACGAAATCAATGAATCAGGTGGTCGATCTGATGTTTGAAAAAGGGTCCTGACAAAAAAAGACCACTTAGCTCACTAGTTTTTGTAAGCCTGGAATGTGGCATGACTTGACGCAGAGCAAGCGAGAAATTGAGCCAGCTGCTAAGGTAGGAAAAATGCTTGTATGGATCGGATTTTTCACGTTTTTTCGTCTTCCAAAAATAAACCTATATTATAAAACTAGTAGCTAACTAGACAATGTACTTAGGAATATTTTGGTGCGGTAAATCGTTACGATAGGCCAAGTTATTTTGCGCAATCTCCAGTGTGTACCGCAATGTACAAAAATCAGAATCAACGCTATCTGACAATGTGTGTACGTGGAGTTTCCCCCGCTCAGCAGATTATGATGTGGTTGACAACTCCCTAGCGCAGTGAAGATTTGCCAAGGTTTGCCAAGATTAAAAAATGGCCGGCGCTGTGTGCCAAGACGACACGTAAATGGTGTGATCTATAGAGTAGCACAACTGAGAATCATGTCTTCCTGGAGTGCTTTGCAGAAATTGAGCTAAATCATGCAAGGAATCAGGCCACAGTGCAGTGCTCTATACACTCATTATTTCATTTCGGTGAAGAAATTCTCGCAATTACAAGAACAATTTCTTGAAATATGCATAAAACCTGTAAGTAAAAAAAAAGACAAAAAAAGAGCTATAGACTGCAGACAGCTGTGGTTGGGACCCGGATACTAAAAAGAGCTAACTATGATTTCAACTACTTTTAGACCGGCTTGAACAAGGCTAGTCAAGCCACTTTTCTTTCGGATTTGTTTCACGCTTAGGCCAAAACAAAATTCTTATGTGGTCAAAGAATAAGAGAGCAATATAATGACCCTAAGTGACCCCTGAATAACCTTTAACCTTCCCATCTGTTACTGCACATAAGACCCATCTCAATGTATAAGTGTACCAAGCATGAACTTGATCCATCACTACACTAACACGCTACAGGAAGTTGAAAAAAAAAGTGAACCAAAAGTGTACATTAGAGCAATATAATGACCCTAAGTGACCCCTGAATGACTTGACCTCCTCTGTTACCCCACATAAGACCCCTTTTCTCAATGTATAAGCATACCAAGTATTAACTTGATCCATCACTGCACTAAAAAGTTATAGTAAGTTGAAAAAGTGTCAACCAAAAGGTGTATACTAAATGTTTGACACACACAGACGGCCACACAGACAGACACATGAATCCTGCTGATATAATGTCTTTCCAACTGCATCGGAAGACCTAAAAATCAAATGTGATCCGCCCCTTCCATTTTTAAATGTTTTTTTCATGTGAGAACAACATCAAAATTTTTGAGGGGGCTTAGATTGATACCACATATGAGTGGTCATAAGACTAACAAATAAAACATAAAACACAATTTATTACAAAATAATAGACAGATCAAGGTTTTTAAATGCATCTAAATAGGAAATAAATATGTGGCATGCATTTCATGATCTAGCTTCCACATCCGGTGTTTTATAAATCAATTTATTCTTTGTATCAATTATAAAAGAACTATTTTACATATGTGATCAAGCGAAACCAGAACAATGTCGCCAGAGTGGATTTTTTTGTTGTGTTTTTTGTTTTCCAGTAATGATGATTATTAAACTTTCAAATCACCTAGTTTTATTTGAGTACCTAACATTTTCAAGTGGCTATCCTATGTCACATTTTGATGGAAATTAAATCAAATTAAAACAGTTCTTTAACACTTAATCCTAAAGCAACATCTTAATATTGGCTTTTTA
Source organism: Ophioderma brevispina (assembly GCA_023653785.1). Classification (NCBI taxonomy): domain Eukaryota; kingdom Metazoa; phylum Echinodermata; class Ophiuroidea; order Amphilepidida; family Ophiodermatidae; genus Ophioderma; species Ophioderma brevispina. Next base: position 17,159 of record JAMKCH010009259.1, read on the forward strand.
TGACTTGTATAATCATTGTGAGTGATCAGGTCACTTATTAACACAACAGTCGCCAATTTAGACAAGCTTTTATATTTCATTAAATTGTTGTTAATTACAATATCAGATTTCACGTAGTTACCCAAGTAGGGTTTTTGAGAGCTAGAACAAACCTCCAAATCTTTGGGGGCATGAAAGGGGAATTTTTTATAATTATTTATCACTAGCATACATCATAAAGGACATTTAAGAAAGAACGATTTTAATATATCTGAACCATTGGTGTTAGCATTGCATGAACCTACTTTTATATGCACAAGGAGGGTTTCTCGAACCACAAAGGTTCCCCGCCCCTCGCGGTAGTAAAGGAAGCGAAATTATAATTTTAAGATGCACCGGGAGAATTGTGATGGAAAATAAGTGGTTCTCAACCACTGAGGCTGCTGCCATTGCAATTGCAATTTGACGGTATCAAAATGTTGACTACATTAAACCATACAACATTGTAGTGATTGACCTTAGATGACCCTAGCTTGACCTTGAAATGACCTTGCAAATTTTTGGTTTCGAAAGTTTGACCAGACACATCCACAAAGTTCTTGATCCTACCACATATTGAGTGAGTTGACTGAAAAAACCATGGCCCTTGAAATGCACTTCAAAATTTTGGCAATGATGCTGACTACACCCATCAGTTTTCATGACCATATACCAGGTGTGATGTGACCGTGGATGACCCCACAGGACATTGAAATGACCTTCAAATTTTTGGCAATACTGAATGTGACCCACACCCATAAGTTCATCATCCTACCACAATTGCAAAGGGTGTTTATAGCAATTTAATTCCATTTGACCTTGAATGACCCCCGCATGCTTGAACTTGACCTTCAAAAATTTTCGGCACTGAATGTTGACACACCCACCAAGTTTTATCATCCTGCCACAATTAACAAGGGTTACAGCAATGTAATGCCTTTATTGACCGCATTTGACCTTTGACCCATGCCACAACCCCACCCGTCCGAAATCATCCCACTGACTATTGGGTTGAAACACATCCATGGTGTGAAGATGGACACTCCTACTTGCTTAGATCAAAAGATGATCGTGTTTATCAAGACTTATTATCCCTTATTTTCTGACCAAATTTTGACCCTTATTTTGACCATATTTGACCCTATTTTTTGACCATATTGACTTTGATAAATGCCACATTCACCACCTTCCGAACTCATCCACAGCCTTCTTGGGTGACATCTATGGGCGCAGATGGACACCTTTACTTGCTTAGATCAAAAGTATCCTGTTTACAAGGCTTATAACAATATAACCCTATTTTTGACCAAAAATTGAACCCTATTTTGACCATATTTGACCTTTGACCTATGTCACATGGTCCCCACTTACATCCAGCTAACGCCTACTTGAGATTGACATCTATTTGTGAAAGTGGACACCCCACACTGCTTAGATCCGAGATAGTTGCGTGGGCCCAATGCCACCACACACCACACACCCACACAAACACACACAAACCCACGGACGCAGCGGGCGGTTCTATAGTCCCCTTTTGCCAACTAAAGTTGGCGGGGACGACCAAAATGGAATTTATGGGAGGATATCACACGTTTATTTTGTACTTTGTCTGTAAACAGTACAAGCTGTTTCTCGAAAAAACTAGTGTCACAAGTCGTGATCAATCTTCGGTCACCTTCATGCACAACTCCAATGGAACCTTTGAAAAAAAAAAAAACCTAGTATGTAACATTCAAACCCTACCAGGAAATGCAAGTATCTAGGGTTGATCCTCCTATGACCTGAGTTTGGTGCAGTGGTGTTTTGTTGTTGTAGTGTGTGTTTGTAGCTAGCTGTTCAGGGCATGTGAACCAAAAAAAAAGCCAATGGGGCCCCTGGGCATATGCTCGCAAAAATTGGATCAAAATTCAAGTTCATCATATCCGGGAATCATTGCACAGTCGATCGCACCCCTACCTATACCTCATTGTAATTACAAGACTTCTAAAGAATTAATGCCTCAGGATTCTGTCACTTTTCAATAGGGGCCAATTTAAGTTTACAAAGGGGTCAAACCTTTAAAACATACTCCAATCATGTTGAAATGTATGCCACATGGTCAGTCTAGTATAAGGGATTCCAAAAAAGTATAGTTTGTAGCACCTACGACCAGTTGATTTTGGAGTTATAGGGTAAAATTGACTAAAATGGTAAAAAAGGTCAATCTCAATTGTACAGGGGTCAACATTAAAAAGTTATCCGATTATATTTTAGTACTGCAAAATTATGGCCCGAGGCAGAGGACTCCCAGAAAGTTTATAGTTTTGATCATGTTGTTAAATGTTTACTTATGGAGATAAGGGTCAAAGAAGGTCATGACAATAGGATTATGTTTGCCCTATGACCCTATTGGTCCATAACATGATAACTACATGCACATGGTACAAGATTTCCTGTTTGATGCATTAAGCTAGGTGTACAACTGCTTTCATGTTTCAACAAAATGGAGCAACTTGTGATTTTGACCCCTGTACAAATGAAATGACCTTTTTACCATTTAGCATTTATTTTTACCTATAACTCCCAAACCAATGTCATAGATGGTACAAACTATAATTTTTGGAATCCTTATGACTAGACGGGAAATGATGACATATATTTCAAATGATTGGAGTTTAAAGTTTGACCCTGTGTAAAATTAAATTGGCCCCTATGAAAAAAAGTGATACACCAATTGAGAGTACTACCTACCTAGCATTATAAAGAGGATCCATACTAACGTCACAAAGGTGTCAAACCTTTTGTGGGAGGGGTAAATGATGTTTGACTGGGTCCATGCTCCTCCTCTATAACCAATACAAACTCAGTCTTCAGAAGCTCAAGGGGCACCCACAAGTTTCAGGAACGTGCTAACCCTCTGTCCTCCATAAAATACTTTTGGAACCTCCTTTGACCTTGAGATGTACCTCAAATGACCCTGTCAAGACCTTAAAATTTTTGGCATCAAACAATCAACCCCACCCTCCAAGTTTAATGGCCATACAACCACGTGTACCCCATTTGATCCTTTTGACCTTTAGTGACCTCTGAATGACCTTTGATCCACTCACCATATAAGCGGGGGGTCTTTGGAAGGTCAAGGGGCACCCACCCCACCAAGTTTCAAGAATGTGGCGCCCTCGGTATCCAGAAAATAGACTTGGGCCATTTGAACGCTTTTGACCTTAATGACCCTGATGACCGTTTTGATCCACTACCAATACAAACTCGGTCTTCGTTCAGTCAAGGGAACCCCTCCCACCAGTTTGAGGAACATCGACCCCGGTGTCCGCTGTCAGACAGACAACAGAACACTGACAACCACCGGTAGTTATATATGCATAATACAACTGACTTGACAAAAAATTATAAAATGGATCTAAAGTTTATACAAATTTAGTGCATTACTTTTATGCGCTCAACAACATCGCCTTTTGGTTGCATGCATAAGTAGTCTTAAGACCCCATGCCACTCTTTTATATTTCAGCAATCATAACCTTCCTAGAAACCATGAGGTCACATACACAACACACATGTACTGCCATGTCATTGAACTGTGGAGGAATGAGACTGACATTACGCTCGTTGTCAACCTTACATTGACTCCCCTCCTACAAGGGATTTATCTGTTACATTGATTTGTATCAAGACAAACACCGTACTCTACCAGCGCAGAAATTAGTATAAAATAATAAATATTGCAGTTTTGCCAGAGGTAGCACAATATAATAATAAATGGATTGTGCGGATGAAGCGCGCAGCACCCGCAAATAAACGTATGGACACAATGAGACAACCTCTTCTCCTTCCCACCAAACTCTGATTGTACATCTTGATATTATTTCTTCACTTTCACATGGCCAGTCAGCCAGTATATTGCAAAGCAAAGAATTTGTCCCCAACACATCCTTGCACCATCAAATTTTCTTCCTATTATCACTTTTTTTTTTTACATTATTATCCTATAAGCTCCTTTTCTCTCAACATCATTACACTTCATCAAAAAAAATGACAATAACAAATCAGTTCCTCCCTGAGTTACGGCCTCATACAACATAGATTAAAATCACTATCTTGATGGAGTTTGAAGTAATCCATCAACAACATCGGTTTGCCAATTTTACTGATATGGCTTTCCGGGCCCGACAAAAGTCGTTTAGGATTGGCGTACAAAGAGGTTACCTTGTTGTGTTCCAAGCCAAGACGAACAATTGCCGAACATATTGAATAAGAATATGACAATTAATGATGGGCTCTCTGCGCTATTTTAAAAGCACATTAGTTAAAACCAAAATGGAAACCATATGACAAAAATTTGATTACCAATTGTACAATTTAGTGGAAAAAAACAATAACAATTTGTTTTAAATTTTTTGAAAAATTAGCCATTTCTTATTTTCATGCATAATTTATGACACATTGACTGCAAAACTTGTTGTGTAATACAAGCAAATTTTTTAGTGTTTCTCAAGATAAATATACAAAACCACTTGACTTGCAGGAACAAGAGTTGATAATTTTGGAGTCTATTAAACAGCTCTATTGATATAATCACATCAACGATGGAATAATGGATTGAAATGGATTAAAAACCCAATTAACTTACACTCAACTTATAATTTAAGGTGTTGCAACGAGAGATTTCAAATCATTCATTATTTTATGGTAGTAGCGTTTCATATAGATCAGACGATCAGTAGATTCCCTACCCTTTAGTTGGTTACAGAAGTAACTTAATGAAAACAAAAGGTGATTTGTAATGCTTATATTTCAATAGAAAACATTTTAGGACTTGATATTTTCATATTTGCTCCTTTTTTGATACAAAATTAGAAGTTCACATTTTTGCTACCAAAAAAACGGTTCGTCCGGCTTTTCCTAACGGAGGGGGACACATTTTTGATATAAAGCTGTACACCAGTGCCAAAATCAGAATTCACATTTTTTTTGGGACACCTGTTAATTGAAATCTCGTTGCACTTAATCACTTGTGCTTTAACACTCTTGGCCTCTCATGTAATTATTCCCCTCCCTCGGAGTTCAATTTTGCTTACAATATTTTTCAATGTGTCATCAAATTGGGCAGTCATGACCATATTTGGACCAGCATAGAAATTGATTTTCCAGGGTGAGTCTAAACAACCCTAGTCTTTGGGTAGTGGTTTTTAAGATGGCCATCTTATGACTTATGTGTTAACCAAACTTAATTTACAAGGTTGATTGAAAGGGGTTAAAGCACTTCACTATGATTTAAATTCTTTTATCTGAATTTTATTCATGACTCGAATTACAGACTTTTTGGAGTTCATTATTCATTGAGCATCAAATTAATCCTGAACATAATGGTGAAAACAAATCAATCTTCAAAGTTGGTAGTCTTTAAGGTGCACAGATAAACATATTGAGTTTTCCGCATTTTGACGTGAAAAATCCTGAGATAATGTAAAATGACAAAAAGCCAGGCCTCTGTGATTAGGTGGTAAGTGTAATTGGCCTAAAGATCTTCAATTGAGAGACTTTTAAACAAGACCCATAGCTGGTGTGGCAGGCGGGCTAGACTCACGAGTGAGAAAGGTCAATTGTTCGACGTATTGTCCTGCATTTCGTACTAACAGCGATTTAAATGCTAAAATCTGACGATCGCTACCTGCCCAAAAATATACAATAGCAATATGTCAATTATTTAGTTAAAAGGAAATAAGTACACAAAATAGTAGGGGAAGAGAAAAAAGATTGATATTTGGGTTTAATTAAAGGGAATTATGATACCAAAAATTATACACTGTCTGTGGCAATGTTAGTTCGTGATAATTACTCCTTGAAATGTGATTAAGGCTTCTGATTTCAAAAGCGTTCTCAGTATGAACAAAACGTTTAATTAACATTTGTAGGATGATGCAGCAGGCACGGTTGAAAAAGTGTTGCGTGGATAAACGCGGGGAAGGAAGCGTGCATAATTCATGGCTGAGACAAGAGGTCCGGGCCTTCAAAATGACGTTGATGGTAAACAGAATGGGTAGCGATGTATTGTGTAGGCCAGGAATGGGAAGGAACAAACAGGTGAGATACAAAAGCTTAGCTTACTGCCATTAGCTTCGAAACGGTCGGACTGTACTTCCGGGTCTATTGTCAAAGGGATCAGCTGTTATGGGCTAAAACACGACTGCTGAATCACATTCCCATACGTAGATGAGCCAAAATTTGCCTAGATTGTGCATTGTTTGGAGTCAGGGGATAATTCTAATTATCGTTTCCCTTTGTCACGTTTATAGCGTAATCAATCATCGCTTTACTGATGGTGTTTGGTCTGTGCCAGACAAACAAGCAAGATTTTTATCATTATGCATCACCGGGAATACTATTGTTGGAGTTGAATCATTATGTCTGCATGTTATTATGGTGAAAAAGGCACTTCATACAAAAATTTAAGGTAGGGCAAAACAAGAAGAATTATTTTAAGGGTTTAAAGTACCAATGCAATTTGTTTATATTTTGAGAATTGACAGGAATAATGGAAAATGTGAGGAATTTAAGAATTATTTTTTTTTTAATGCTGTGACTATGTTGAAAGAGTCCAAAATCACAGTTTTAATTTGATACGGTTTGTCAATACTAAGGGAGCGATTCTTATTTCTGCAGGGGAGGAATGGAGAATGCCACTTTATTTGGGAAAAGAAAATAATTGTGTTCCCCTTTGTTCAATTAAAAAATTCGCATCCCCGATTATATAAGATTTCTCTATTTAGGATATTTGCTTCGGTTGTAAATTTCTTGCAATGAGGGGAGAGGAGAACCTATTTTGCTGGCTTTTGAGTGAAGTGCAAAAAACCTGAAAAAAAACTTTGTATTTAATACTTTGCATTAGAAACTTCTTGGCAAAGTGCAAAAACACATCGCGGGTCCTCAGCCTGTTGTTCACAAACTGTCTGGTTGTGGAAGATAGGCCTCATATGACCTTTGACCTGATATGTGACCCTTACCAAACAAAGTGAGGGTTTGTAATAGACATAAACCAAGTGGGTTCAAATTGAACTCAATGTTTCAATTGAGGTCCAATTTACAGTTTTCATCCTATTCTCCAACTTGACCTCGCAGGACCTTAAACCGTGGCTGTGACTTTATACGTCATCAAAAATGCGGGGTTCCCATGTTGCACCTATGGCTCAAGTTGGTTTAAATCCAATCAAAGTATGTGAATTTAAGGCAATGTAACCCTTTTTTCACATCAAAACAAAAAACAACAACACCGCTACAAACAAAAGTGGACAAAGTAATCCCTATGTAAGGCAGCTAGGTGACACAAAAATACCACTGTGTGAATAGCACACACTCGCACACACCACTCAACACTGAAGAGTACACAAAAATATTGGGCACTCTGTTATGCAATTTGTTAACAAATACTGCTATCTATTTTTTTATCAATTCAGTTTCTCCATGCATAAAAATAGGAATATTGAATACCTTTCTTTGGTTGGTACCAGAATATGATCAACCTACACTCAGGTGAAATATTCCGGTATCAAACTCGAGCCATTCATTATTATATAATTACGCCTGAATTTCAGTGACTTTGCATTTCATATTTTGTCACTACATGGAACTGTATGCAGTGTAAGAGTTGCCACATTTATGATTTTACTTGTATGATAAGCAGTTCAAAAAAATGTACAAGCTGTGTATTCCTGGCATGCACTGCCCATTTTCTTGGAGAATGGACAATTTTCTATTTGACAACACACTATTTTATATCAGATAACTGGTCTATTATTGACATTCCACTGCACACCTGTCTATAGGCATTTTTCTATTGAGCAATATTTTCCGGATCAAACCGGGTAAAGGATTAAAACTGGTTAATAGAAAATGACCTTCTCTGGTATTTGCTACTTTTTACCAGGGAAATTCTCTCTGGCAACCATCCTTGTTTTGGAAGGATTTTTACCCGAGAACATACCGGATCACGCCAATAGAAAAAGACCCCGCTCCGCATCAATGCGCATGCAGTAGAGAAACCGGAAATTGGCTGGGTCACTGAAGCAACGGCGCGGCTTACAATTTAGATCAACAACACACGGGTTGATGTATGGAGCAGCGAAACAAATGTAAGTGCCATTAAAATATGCCGTGCTCGTTGTGTTCTATAGCGTATATAATGCTTTATTGTGCTGCTGAAGTAACTAAGCATCTTGCTTAACTGGACATCAGATTTTGGGCAAAATATCGTGACTCAACAATGTAATATTACAGAACTGTGGTATCATTCCCGGGAACGGGGTCAATCCACAATGCATTGCAATATTGTCCCGCGAGTGATCTCTACCCGGCAAATTTCACTTGGGTCACTGAAGTCGGCGATTTTCCCCGAATGCTCGCTCCAGTGGAAATTGCCCTCTCTCCACTATCATACACTATTTACTAGTAAAATACTGGATGCTCAATAGAAAAATGCTAAATGACAATTGAATTTGAATGGGTGACTTTTACTGATAACATACTGACTTATTTATGACATTCCACTGCACACCTGCCTATGACACTTGAATTTGAATCGGTGACTTTACTGATAAGATACCTGGCTTATTTATGGCATTCCACTGCACACCTGTCTATGACAATTGAATTTGAATGGGTGACTTTTACTGATAACATACTGACTTATTTATGACATTCCACTGCACACCTGCCTATGACACTTGAATTTGAATCGGTGACTTTACTGATAAGATACCTGACTTATTTATGGCATTCCAATGCACACCTGATGACAATTGAATTTGAATGGGTAACTTTTACCCATAATATACCTGGCTTATTTATGACATTCTGCTGCACATCTGTCTATGACAATTGAATTTGAATGGGTGACTTTTTCTAATAAGATACCGTACTGGCTTATTTTTGACATTCCACTGCACATCTGCAAATGACAATTGAATTTGAATGGGTGACTTGAGCGGATAATGAATTTAATCAGCCAGGTCTAACATGGATGCGCTCCTTTAAGTACTATTCCTACTAATAGATTTTGAATATGGTAAATCTTGTTTTTTCTAGACCTAATGAGATAAAACTTAATCACAAATGTTTATAAAAAAAATTAAACATAGGTGACCCGATCATGGTTTTTATTTTTCAAATGATGTTTTCCCCATCATGTGTAAGCAAAAACACTGGTTAAAAATTTAGCGTTAAATCGTCCAGCTGTTTGGAGAGTAGAAGCAAAATGTGTACCAAATTGGCAAATAGGACAATGTATGTGAGCTAGTGTGGTCAAACACATCTGGGGACATTTTTGTTCATAACATCGAAAGGAAGTATTTCTCAGGCTTTTAATTTCACCGGAGTAATGAGAAAATTATGACCACCTTCTGATAACAAATTCTCAAATTCGATGGGGTAAAATGAGGTAAATGAGGTTGTCGATTGGGTCACCCACCATTAAAGGTGCAACGAGAGATTTCAAGTCATCCATATTTTCTGTGATATGTAGTGATTTCATATAGATTAGACACTCCATAGATTCCCTAGCTTTTATTTGACTACAGAAATAACTTCAAATGAAAACAAAAGGCAATTTGTATATGCTTATATTTTAATAGAAAACATAGGCTGAATTTCGTATTTGCTCCTATACAAAATTAAAAATTTCACAATTTTTATACCAAAGAAACAGTTCTCAGCTTAATCCTTTCAGATGGGAATATTTTTGATAGAGAGCTTTAGACCAGTACAAAAATCAGAATTTTCACATCTTTAGGGACAGCTGTTATTTGAAATCTCTCATTGTACCTTTAAGGTGCAAGATTCTTTTAACATTTTAATCAAAAGAATAAGATTGGCAAATTTTGACCTCTATGAATCACTTCCTGTATAACCCACATAATTCTTTCAACAAACATGCCATGGGTTTTCTGGAGGGAAAATTGTCACTGTATATAGTTAAGTATTTTCATGGGGTGAAATTTTTCACAATTTTTGAAAAACGGATAATTTTTGCTGTGCTTTGAATTTGTGGTTTCAAACAGCTAAACATACCATCCTATGGGTTAACATTTCTAGGCTTTTAACACCCCCTGTCACTACCAGCAAATTTGATTGGCTAATTATATCATATAACCCCATGAATAGCCAATCAGTGACATGGTGATAAAAGCTTATAGGTGCCTACAGTAAGGTCTGTTTTGATTGGTTACTCAGAGGTCATATCATGCTATGTCATGTAATGAGCTAATCAGATATACTGTAAGAAAGGTGATATCCCTAAAGGGTGAAAACCCAGAGATACAGTATAGCCAAATGCATTGTACACACTACAAAACCTTATGATAGAATTTGGCCTCCTTCAGGAGATAGCAGTCATTAGGATACCTCCTCTCTAAAAGGTAGGGGGCAATTTCCCATTTTATGCTTGCACTACAATTGCTCTTAAATTACCATAACGACTCAGTCATAAGCCCACTCTCAAGTTTTCAGAAGATTTCTGCAACTCGCCCAGGCTCATCTGTAACCTCACCCTAATTGTTTACCTTTATGTATGGCAAAACAAGATCCTGAGAGGAACCAGTTTTTTGCTTTTTAATAGGTTTTGAAGGTCAAACAAAGGTTTTCTGTCCATGAGCAAGTTTTTGCTCAATTTCTTGAAAGCTGTAGCAATGGCTAAACACTTAAAGGCTGACCCAGAGATTTTCAGAGAATGCTGCCCTCTAATTCCTAAGAAAAGTTATGTTTTAAATTGATATATTTCAAATAGAAAATCACAACTTGGTAATAAAAATCCATATCCAGAATATTGTTATCAAAGTATCCTATGATGCTGTTATACTACACAAAGGTTTACTACATCAAAACAAAACAAAATTTAATTCATCTCCAACTTTGGAATTGAGCAGTTAGGTCCTGGCAATGCCACTGTTACCAAAATATCTCTGAATACAATCTTTAGAGCCAAAATACTAGCAAAGTGACACCAATTGCAATTATAACCGGTAACTTACAAAGTTACCGGTCAATGCAATGGTGATATAATATAGAAAATAAGTTTCAGTGTGTTACTTTAATGTCTCATGCAGTAACTATAGTCTTAGAAATGCATGCAATCTAGTTAATATCTAGTTAAGCAAACTTATGTCAAACACAGTGAACCAAAATGACAACAATGATTACACTACACACACTCCTAAAAACTTACCGAACATGACAATTTCTTAATCTGCAGGCAACAGGGGAACACCACACCAAATTAACACTGGGGGTACAGGCAAGGTCTTGGTTACGTCATATGATTAAATGAGCATCTCATTCACAATGAATTTGACTTCAATACACTGCAACACAGAATGAATCAAAAATCCCTTTGGCTAACTTACTAAATAGGGAATTACCATTTCAGAGCAAGTTGGGGATTTTATGTTGGGAGTCACAAGTCAATTACTATATAGCTTTGTTCTATACGTGGAAATGTACTTTTTTTTAATTATTGTATGGTTCAGGGATCAACAGCAGTGGCTGTACCAGGGGGTGCAAATGGGGGAAATTCCCTCAAAATATTTTTCTTTCCCCCAGTTCCCCCCTCCCCCAAAGAGCAAGATTAGAGTTTTCAAATGGCAATGAGCTTGACAAGTATAGGTCAAAACCAATGAGTATTTAAAAGGGTTACCCCCTGAGCCCCACACAACACTACCCCATCTCCCCCCAGAATTATACCTGCTTGCGTAGCCGCAGGTATATTGTGCTCCTTGTGATTCTTCCTAATCTTCTTCTTCGTCATCAAACACAAAGTTGTAAGGGGCTAGCTCAAAAAATACAAAGGCCCTAGAGCCCCCACTTGGCACAATGATAGCCCATGGCCCATTGGCCCCCTCTAGTGCCTTTGGGCAACCTCGACCCCAGAGGTCAAAGGTCACGAGCTACAGAGGCCAATATGTGAAAACATATTATGGCACCTAGCTCCGTAACTACAATTGTGCTAAAGCCCCAACTTGGCACAATGATAGCCCCTGACCGCCTCTAGACCTCTGACAAATCTCGACCCCAGAGGTTCAAAGGTCACAGGGCTGCATAGGCCAATAGACGAATATCAAAACACAAGTTGTAAGGGGCTAGCTCCAAACTACAAGGCCCTAGAGCCCCCCCTTGGCACAAAGATAGCCCCATGACCCACTCTAGTGCCTCTGACCAATCCGGACCCCAGAGGTCAAAGGTTAACGCGCTTACATGGCCAATATGTGAAAACATAATATGGCACCTACCTCCGAAACTGCAATGGCCCTAAAGCCCCCCACTTGGCACAATAATATAGCCATTATCCCTTGCAGTGGCCTACAGCCTATCTCGGCCCCGAGGTCAAAGTCAATGACTACAAGATGCCCACCACAAAACAAGCAGGTAAGCCATATTTGCGTGCAAATATAAGGCCCTCTAGTTTTTGCTCTCCCCCATTTCCTCCCCCCCCCCCAAAAAAAAAATGAAGCTGGTGCTTTTTGGGGAGGGGAGTGTGGCCTTGTGGTTGGGGTGCTTGCCTGTGCCGCAAATATACCCAATAAATCCTGGGTTTGAATCCACTGGGGGCACCCTTGACTGTTCCAAATCTGCTCCCAGCCTCAAAGCGGGCCATGTTAGGAGCATCTGTATCATGGATACACATGGCTCCAAATCAGCTTACTCAGCTGAATAAATCATGACACCACCACCACAAGCCGTTACCAATGACACAAAATGGTAATGTCACTGATCAACAAGACAATTAAAGATAGGATAAAAAATGTTATAGAAAGTTGGGATTTCCCTTGCACTACATCATATCTCAACTCCCAGCCTGTTTATGACTAGGACTCCACTCCCCACCACCCCTTCCCTCCCTCCTTCGTTTGCTCTTCATAGAAGATAGACATAGTAAAATATGTCCTTCCTTGGAACAAATAACTTACAAGACAGAAATAAACCCTTTTGCTGCAGTTTTAGTCAATATAATGCTTTTGCAAGATTGTACATATCTGTTTAGTGGAGTTGAGTTATAGTAGTTGTAACCTTATAGCCTGCTTTCTAATCCTAACCTGAGTATAGACGTGTACTTTGGATGAACCGTGTTAGGTTTAATGTAGGTTGGGTGAGGAGGATGAGGAGTCAATATAATTCTTTTGTAAGATTGCACACATATAGGCCTATATCTCGCTCGAGTTGAGTTATACCCTAGCCTGTGTTACAATCCGAGTTCTAATACTATAGCCTAATTTGAATCATAAATATGGATGTCAAGTTTCAATTTAGGTAAGGGGTGTGGGATGAGGAGGATGGAGGGAATCTGACCAGAATTAGCCAACCCCATCACCCCATCTGGCCAGTCTCTTTTCCACAAAAAGTCCCTCATCTGAAATTGGACCCTTAAGTCTATTTTGAAAACACTTTTCTGAACACATTTTTGTCAAAATTAAATTGAGCAAGGCTTCATAAAGCCTTGTTTTATGAAGAACCTGTTCCAAGAACATGTTTTTCCCCCTTCCCCTCCCTCCAATCTGACTTGTTTCCCCATACAGAGACTCCGCTCCGGCAAATGCTGTCTCATTTCATGATAAAGCCTTTCTTGTATTTTACGGCAAAATCTAACAATAAAGGTTGCAGCTCTGGGTTACAGGTATGGCAAGAGTGAGAACAGCAAAGAAAGAAAAACAGGAAAAAGAAAAAAAAATCCGCTCATTTTAAACTCCTTTCCCCTCCATTTCTCAATCTTCTTCTTCGTCCTGCGCCCTTCCCCTCTCTCACCATTCCTCGGAAATTGGCTATCTTGCATGGAAGTGTCAAAGATTCGATAAGGCAAACAGAAATGAAGAAGTGGATTATAAACAAGTAACAGATGTATGAAAAATGAGAGGAAAAGGGGGTTGGAAACAGCAAGAAATTTATACCAGATTGAGAGTAAAATATACACCTTTAGGCTAGTGTCACAAAAGCCTCAAGGGTTGACATTAAAAAGGAAACTTTGAAATGCAGTACATAGTGAGTGAAAAATAATTCAACGTAGGTATATACCACATAACTCAGTACTGTGTGACCAAGAGGTGTTACACACTAGCGGTTAACAACAACTTTACATTTAAAAAAAAATGACCATTTCTATCAATCCAAACTGTTAGTACTGCATGTGGTTTAATAACATGCAAATTGGACGTGTTGGCAAAAAATTGATTAAATTTGTGATTTGTTCATTTTATTAATATTAATATGCAACTAAGTGACTTAGGGAACATGAAACATGAACTGCTGGGGCTTAGTGATCTCTCCAGTTGGGGTCCTCAACAATCAGCGCGGCTGATATGCAAACAAGGCGCACTCGTAGTTACGCGATGCGTAAAATTTCCCCGCCGAAATGTAGCCGATCCACTAACATGCGGATAAAATGCAACTACAAACACCCCACCCCCTCCAAAGAACCCGCAGCAACCCACCCCATCCCCAACACCAGGCAAACAAACACCCCACACAACCCCCACAACAACCACACCCAACTCCCCACCCCAACTGTCCCCCACCCCCCCCAACACTCTGCAACACCAACCCCACCCCCATCCTTAACACCCTCAACACCCACCCACCCCAATAACCGTACCGCTCCCCTTCCCCAAACACCCCGCAACACGTACCCCCTCCAACAAACCTCCGCAACACCCCACCCCGCCCCAAAACACCCTCACCCCTCCCCAACACTCCCATCCCTCCCCAACATCTCCCCTCCCAGCACCCTGAAACAACCCACCTCCCTACCACCGGCACACCCCACCCCCTCCTAACACAAACACCTCCCTCGCCAAAACCTGCCACACCCCACCCCTCCCTAAACACCCACGCAATACCCTACCCCCTCCCCAACACCCACCCCCTCCCCTATGACATAGGGTTCACATGTAGCGAAGGAATTTTGCCTATCCGATGTATTGTTTTAGAGCTACAGCATGACGCATATTTAATTAGCTCATTTGATACTAAGCCGATATATCAATACTTTCAAATTGCAAAAAAGATGTGCCATGATAGGCTTTCATGCAGCGCAGGAAATTTGAGGAATCCAATGTTACAGTGTCATACATATAGCAATTTATGTGATTTTGCTATTAATTAGTCTCATTTGTCATACTAAATTTGCCCGAAATACGCCCATAATCAACAGTTCAAAATCTTCAAGCGCGGCTTCATTTGCCAGCAAGTTACATACAGTATACGCCTAGGAACTATAGGAAAACGTACACAGGCCATTGCAGAAAATTTTCATAAATTATGCTAAATTAGATACTAATTAGCAATTGTTGCCCAAATGATAATCAGGTCAAGGAACTCCTCAACCACGCTCTTTACGCCAAGTTACATCTATTGTGCCCTTACGGAACTCCAATAAATGATACAACATGGGTTAACATTTTTATTCCCGGACGAACGGCCGAACGAAGAACGGACGAACGCCGGACGAACGCTGCTCATTTCATAGTCCCGTTAGAACTCGTTCAGCGGGGACACTAATGAACTTAACATGCCCACCACATACCAAATTTGATGAAAAATCAGTACCTGGTTTCTTCCGGAGGTTTACCTTTCTGTTACTAGCCAATCAGAACAAATATGTAAATGAGGTACTTAATAAACACATTCGTAAAGAAAAATGAATGGGTAATCCTTGAGTACATCGATCCCCACATGCCAATTTCTGAAGCATTGTTCTTTGGCTCTTCCTAAAGGGTGTAAACCTTTTTGTACTGAGCCACATACCACAATTTCATGAAAATATTGTAATTGCATTCTGTACTGAGAAGGGAGGTTATATTTTTTGTTGATGAGGCACAGTTGTCCAACATACATCTGGAGGGTGTCACAACAGAAAAATCTTGTCTTCCCCCGCTGTATGCTGGAAAGCCCCACAATTAAAACACGCTCTAATGATGTAGTCATATCATCACCACAGGATTTTTTGTGGACGAATTTATTTAGGTGCCATCAGGGTGCTTTTGGGTCAGCGCAAGGAACTGTCGGTTAATCGTTGGGGTGTAAAAACCAAGCATGGTAACATGACAGACCAAAGACCAAAACTTGCTGCTGATACCCCCCATCCAAAATGGTTCTAACTTTCATGTGACAATTAGGCCCAAGCCCACAAGAATCGTTGATCCCAACGCATACCACATCCCAAATACCACACTGGTTTGAAGAGTGCCATAGTCGCCTTGAAGTTCCCCCCATTAACGAGCGAGGGGGTTTTATGAAGAAAGTGGGGTGAGCAAGTGTGGACCCAAATTCATATAGTTCAATTTGAGTTACACGGCAATTTGTGTACGGCACATTTCGACTGCAGTCGTCACTTAAGCCATCATCCACCTATTTAGGTGGATCACACAGTGAACAAAAAAAAGCGAAAATGTTGACAAATATTTTGTGACCCGCCTTGTTTCTCCTGGAGACCTTTCCCTGGCAAGCGCGGCATTTTAAGTATTTACAGAAAATCACAGCTCAGTGTTAACACGCAAAGAGTAAAAAATTAAAGAACAAAGAAAAGGGAGAGTGGGAGAGTGATGGGAAAGCAGAGAAGGGCAGCAGAAGAAGGGCCTGATATTTATGACAATGGAAGGAAGAGGAGAGGAGTTAATAGGATGATAAAGTGAATAAGATTGTGAAAAAGCCTGGAAGGTAGAAATTGGATAGAAAATGACAAAGAATGTACCTGGAGTCAGAGAGTAACAGATTTAACAGAGGAGTAGTCCCATTTCCTGAAAATCCAAAATTCGAACCAACGGGAAGGCCAAATTTTAGCGTAGCATCTGGTAAAGCTCCAGGGAACATATTTTCTTACGTGATTTTAGGGTACAAGACACCTTATCTAAAATAAATTGGTACTTAAAACTTGGGTTTTTGATGCAGTTTTACCTTTATCAATGACACTTTTATCTCAGAAATTTAAAAAAAAAAAATTAAAAAAATATATATTTTTTTACATTTCCAGAATTTTTTTTATTTATGGCCAAAAATCAGGAAATTTACATCTCTGGAGTAAGAAGCTGGAGGAATGAAAAAGGGATGACAGATTTAAATTCAGTTCAAAATGGCAACCAACTCTATAAAGTTCATTCCTTGTTACCAAGATTGCTTTCTGTCATGAATCATGATACTTCAAGGTTGTTCATCAATATTTTAGGCGTAAATCCGGGGGGGGGGGGGGGATATATCCCTCAATATTTGATGGGGGAGATGGTCCATATGATTTATATCCCCAAGGGTGAGGTTGGTACAGTGCAAAGTTTTTGACCAAAATAACCTCATGTTTTACCATAGTAGTTAAAATGGTAAATTTCCATGCACATGTTCCAATTTGAATTACATTCAACAATTTTATGTTCTATATGGCAATTTTTTTAGTACGCTTTACACACATTTTCCAACAACACCCAACCCCCATGCCAAAAACAAATATAAAACCACTGATCAATATTCAATATTTTCTCTTGTTTACATATTATGCCTTTTCACTGCTTGCATAATGTGACTGCACTTCCTGTCAAGCATAAGCTCATATCTTGTAATTGTTCAATTACCAAGTTTGCTCATATTCTTTAAAGTCAATAATACGACTGCTATTGTCAATCAGAATTATAAAACTTTAATATACATGTGTAGGTTATATGTGTATTCAATCATCTCATTACTGCACTCAAGGAGTTTGGTAAGTGTAGCTAGCTATATTTGGCCATTACTAGTACTACTTTCTTGAAAAGAGTAATACAATGATGGGGATATTTGCAAGCTATAGATTTTTCTAAGCCCCCACAAATATCCCTTACAACAATTATTTAACTAGAAACCGATTGTGCTTTAGAAAGCACAAGTATATCATGCGGTGACCAATTGCTGCCCACGTGACCTTTGACCCCAATCTGTGTACACATTATAAGGGTTGGGTCAGTTTGGTAATTTCAGCAATTGATACGTAGCGTGAGAAAGCTTTTTTAAGATTTTCAAAGAATGCCCCTTTAATCCGCTCAGGTGACCTTTGACCGAAATCTGTGAACACCCCATATGGACCTTGGGTTAGTGGTTCTTCTGACCAAGTCTAGTGATTATAGCAATTGATTTGTGGCAGAAACAGCAAAAAGGAGGATAAGAGTGACTGACCTGTAATGACCCCTACGTGACCTTTGACCCCAATCTGCAAACACCCCATATGGGTCTTTGATCAGTGGTTCTTCTGACCAAGTCTAGTGATTATAGCAATTGATTTGTGGCAGAAATAGCAACAAGGCGGTTCTCGAACCACAAGTCTCGCCTGCTTTCGCGCTTAATTGTAAGACAAAAAGCAGCACACCAGAGTGCAACTGTGCGAGTCCAGGGTGTCCCCAAAAAAATTTTGTGCAACCAGATAAACTCCAATTTCTTAACTAGTTGTACTTCCCACTATTTCATTTGACACCACCCTAGGGGTCACAACATTTTCCATTGTGGAGATATTCATCTTGCAAGTTGAAACCCCCCAAAAAAAAAAAAAAAAAAAAAGCCCACGTGACCTTTGACCCCAATCTGTGTACACATTATAAGGGTTGGGTCAGTTTGGTAATTTCAGCAATTGATACGTAGCGTGAGAAAGCTTTTTTAAGATTTTCAAAGAATGCCCCTTTAATCGGCTCAGGTGACCTTAGACCGAAATCTGTGAACACCCCATATGGACCTTGGGTTAGTGGTTCTTCTGACCAAGTCTAGTGATTATAGCAATTGATTTGTGGCAGAAACAGCAAAAAGGAGGGTAAGAGTGACTGACCTGTAATGACCCCTACGTGACCTTTGACCCCAATCTGCAAACACCCCATATGGGTCTTTGATCAGTGGTTCTTCTGACCAAGTCTAGTGATTATAGCAATTGATTTGTGGCAGAAATAGCAAAAAGGAGGGTAAGAGCAACTGACCTGTAATGACCCCTGCGTGACCTGCCCCAATCTGTGAACACCCTTTAGGGCTCTGGGTCAGGGGACTCTGACAAAAGTCTGGTTAAGATCAAGCGGTGTAACACTAGTGTAGAATTTTTTTGTAAATATATTAAGAGGGCTAGAGAGACTGCCCCTTGTTTTACCCCTAAATGACTTTGATTCAAATCGGTGTACATACCCCCATAGTGGCCGGCCCCTGGCAAATACTGGCACATGACCTAATGGCATCGATAGCACATGCGAACCGTGGGAGAGGAAAAAGGGGGTTAGAGCGACAATTACCACTATTACTCTACGTGACCCCTACGGTCAAACTGTCTACAACACCCTATATGAGCTTGGGTCAGGGGTCTGGTGACCAATTCTTGGTTCATCGACCAAGCCTTTAGGCACTTCATCATTTTTTGAAGGTACAAGAAGAAGAGGTCTGGAAATCAAGAACGACAGTATATCTGAATAGAAGAATTAATTTGCAGACTATCCTATCAGGGGGTGGGGAAAAGATCGGAAGAGGGGATGGCCCAATTAAGTATATAAGTTTTCATCTTGATCAAATGGCCTGGAGACACCCCAAAACCCCATTGTGTTCACCCGTTTTGATGCGAGAGCTAAATGCATGATATTTGTAATCCCCATAGAGTACTGTGTGTAAATGATAACTCATAACTCATACATCCAAACAAACAACCTTTAGCACTAAGATTTCAGAGTAAATTGAGAAAGTAGAGCTCTCTCCTTCAGATACCAAAATTTGACCACTTCGGTAAAATCTGGGATTCTGGGGACGAGGCTATTAGCAATCGACCATGGACCTAACGCAGAACAAGACAAATTCTTAACCTGTCAGTTCTACCTGAACATTTAACTTGTTAGCAATTATAATTATTTCAGTGGGGATTTTTTCGGCCAGGAAACCAATTTAAACTTTCAGCTTCACTGTTTCGTCCTCCTTCTAACAGACACAAAGCTGGAAGATGGTACTTGATGTGAAGGTTGAGAGTGTCAGCATGGGATCAGCCACAAGAGTCCTCAAATTGGACCTACGTTGGCAAATACCTAAATTTCACCATCCAAAATTTTCACAAAAGGTGTGCAAGAATCCACTTTGCACATGAATTTTCTTACTCAAATCAATCTCCCTAAGCTTTTTTGATTTGCAGTAATTGTTCTGATTTAAAAAACACTATCAACACTAAGGCAAAAGCATAAATATATTTGAACTTTGCGGAAATAAGCTTGAAAGTGGAGGAATAAGTTTGTACAATTTTGTTCTCTGTATTTTTTTTTCAAATGAACAATTGAACAAATTCAATGGAAGAAAAACAGCAGTGTTTGAAAACCAACACAAAAACAAAAATCCCACTGATTGCGCTTTGTATTACCAGTATTATTTGTCACCTGATTGCCTGCCATTTCTCTGTTTTGATGCCACATGCTGACCTGCCTTCCTGCCTGCCTGCCATGATGTAGTGTCAGGTCTAGAATCCTGATCAAGATAGTATTTCCTGGAATTAGTACCCCCTACCCAATTTTGAAATTAGTCCCTCCCGTCTCTAGGTTATGACGACATTTGATTATGCAATGAGAGTCAAGTTAGTTTCCAACCAAATGTGTATTTTTGTATTTGTCACATGCATATATGTGCAAGTATGTGCATGTTTGGCAATGCATCACACATCTGTCCTCATCTTCTCGTCTTAGAATGATGGTATAAATCAAACATTCCTATGCCATTATTTAAAGTTGCATTTTGTGATCCTGACACCCTTCATTTTTGTTTACGTTCACTAGAGATTCTTGAGAAAGTGCCCTTTTTAAAAAAATTGTAGTTTATTCTGATGTGCTTTTGAGGTTTTACTCTCTTAAAATGAAGAGTGAAAAAATCACTCTGAATTTCGAGTTATTGTTAAATTACTCTAATCGAGTGCTTTTAGCTCTAAAGACGAGAAAATGCAACCCGCACCCCCTTCCTCCGGTTTAACAGAACTCACTCTCTTACCGAGCTTCAAAATGCCACCTTCTTCGGAGTGAAGCCACCACTCTGAAATCTATCGAACCGGGTTTTTAGCTTAAGAATTGAAAAATGCTCACTCTTTTTCGGAGTGAACAATAGCCAATCAGAAACGCCGCAAGCGTGTGATTATTTTTCGACAACATGTGCGAAACAAGTTAAGTGGGACCGTCAGCAAACGGTTTGCACGAGTTTGAACTTGAGTGAATAACTCATAGATCTCTTCACGGGTGGATATATTGTTTCAAATGCGTCGGTCCACAGTTTCATAGCATTTATCAGACAAAGTGTGGAGAAGCATTAATGTTATTTACGGTATTATCACTCGTACACTACGGTAGTTTCCGCGCCAGGCACCCGGCCAGGCTAGGCTTACACATGTACGAAACGCACAACAGCATGTCACGTGCATGCATAATACCGTGCCTACACGTCGTGCATGCCACAATCATGCAAGAATCTCACTGAAGTCATGCCAATGATGCGCCACAATATTCATTCATGTCACGAAAAATTGCTTAATTAGTGGAGGATTAAGTTGTACAATTTGTATATTTTATTTTTGTTCAAATGAAAAAATGACACAAATGCAATGGGAAAGAAAAACAGGCAGTGTTGAAAACAAACAAAAACTCCACTGAATTGCGCTTTGTAGTAACCGTTTATATAAATTTTGGTCACCTGATTGCCTGCCATTATCTCTGTTTGATGCCACATGCCTGCCTGCCTGCCTGCCCATGATTGTAGTGTGTCGGGTTCTAGAAATCCTGATCAAGATAGTATTCCTGAAGTAGTACCCAAATTTGAAAATTAGCCCTCCGTCTCTAGGTTATGACAACCATCTGGATTATGCCAATGAGAGTCAATTGTTAGTTTCCAACCAATTGGATGTTTGTATGTGTGCCACAGCCTATATGTGCATGTATGTGCATGTGTGCATGCATGCACACATCTGTAATCTATTCTCTGGTCTAAGTGATGATGGTATATCAACATTAATAGTCATTATTTAAAAGGTGAATTTTGTGATATTGAACACCTTCATTTTTTGTTTACAGTTCACTAGATATTCTGAGAAAGTGCCCTTTTTAAAAATTGCAGTTTATTATGATTGCGTGGTTTTGAGTGGTTTTACTCTCTTAAAATGAAAGCGTGAAAATCACTTGATTCGAGTTTTTTAAATAACTCTAATGAGTGGTTTTACGCTCTTAAAAGAGCGGAGGGAAAAGGAAAAGCAACCCGACACCTTCACTCGCGGTTTACAGAACTCACTCTCTTACCGAGTGGCTCAAAATGGCCACTCTTCTTCAGAGTGAGCCACCTCGAACTTCTTACGACCCGGGTTTTTTTTAGCTCTAAAAGAGTGAGAAAATCTCACTCTTTTTCGGAGGGAACTAATGCCAATCAGAAAAAGAAACGCCGCAAATCGAGTGATTATTTTCGAAAAAACAGGGCGAAACGAGCTAGTTAAGTGAGACCGTCAGCAAACGGTTGAAGAAGTTTGAGGATTATGAAGAAATCATAGATATCTTCACGGGTGGTGAGTATGTATGTGTCGGGCACAGTTATTAGAATTTACAGACAAAAGTGTGGAGGAAGCATTTTAATGTTATTTAAGTTTATTATCACTCGTACATACGGAGTCTGCGCCAGGCTCCCGGCCAGGCTAAGGCTTACACAGGTCCGAAACGCACAATCATGCAGTCACGGGACATGCATACCGTGATCATACACGTCAGATGCCACAATAATGCATTTCTCACTGAATCATGCCAATGAGGCGCCACAATATTCATTCATGTTCACGATGCTATGAATTATGACCCTACACATACAATGATAATCACCAAACAAACAAAATTCCTGTAAAGAATCACAACTCTATAAGACGTGACTAGTTCACTCTAAAAAAGGAGTTATCAGTCACTCTTTTTCCTTAGAGTTATTTTGTTCCCTCTTTATTTTGAGTGGATCTCACTCTAAAAGATGCGTCACTCAGATGGCTCTATTTCACTCGTTTAGAGTGGTTTTTTCACTCTTCGTTTAAGAGAGTATCACATACCTATCAGCTTTACTCTGTTGTAATTATTCTCTTCCGCATTTAAGAACAGAGAAAATAGAACAAATTACAAATTTCTTCAGAGTAAATCAAATGGACATATATTGGCACACATACAATACCAACGGTTCAATGAATGATGTAAAAGTCTTAACTTTTTTAGACGTCATGGGACAATGATGGGATCATGAAATTCTCCTTTAAACATATTTCTCATTATGTCATTGAAGTCAGACAGTACCTAACTAACATTCAAGCATATGTTTCACATTTAACTTTGACCAGTTTTCACAGTACGCACATGAATGTGATTATTTTAGTTGTAAACTGTTTGACCAGGAAATCCCTCAGCATTAACAGTTTTTGTTTTTTACAACACATAATGCATTATAAGTTCTGCTAGTTTCCAGCAGGCTTGGTATCTTGTAACAGGGATAAACTCATGGGGAGTTTCCAAAAGGTGCTTCTCTCTCTCTCTAGGGGAAGTGGATGCAGGCAAGACCCTTAAGATTTCCTCTATCCCCCTACATTTGAATCGGACACACCAAACTGATCACGGTCACATTTTTGTATTTTAATTTAAAGGCAACCCTCTTGTCCCTCTGAAGTTTCCCATCTGCCCTTTTGTAGTTGTTTTGAGTTTCTTTCTTCAGGGACATGGGGACCATTCCAGAGAAAGTTGCCCCAAGCTGAGGTGTTTTGGGCAAATTTATAATGCCTTACCAATGTATTTAAGGGGTGTTTGACATGTGATTTGTTTACGCGCAAGCTGCTTTACAACTTCAGCATTCTTTTAGAGCCCAGTCATGGACAAATGGAAGAATTTTAGTTTTGAGGAGAAGGTATCAGGCGCAGATACCGCGAATAACTGTGACGCAGTGTTTGCTTTTATTAAAATCGCGAATCTCTACGCCTGCGTTCCTGCTTTGCTGCATGCCGAATGTGGCGCGGATCTTTCTTGCGCCCAACAATTTCAGTGGGTTTTTTCGGCGGTTTGGTTTGTAATGAAAACGTAAGTCGGTGACCCTCATTTTCTTTTTCAAAATTTTGAGCACGACATCGGGACCGCAACATATTTAGAAATTGACAAAATTTTTCATCGAGAGGTGTTTTATTTTATAGGCGATCTTAACGTCAAATTTTGACTTTTCCCATAGACTGAGTGGTTTTAAAAAGTTGACAACATACCTTTTGTGTTTTGGCTATAGCTCAAAAACAAAGTCGGTGACCACCCATGTTTATTTAAGATTCTTAATCAGCCACCGTTGTGTTTTGGTTAAATACTATATATGTGAATTCTGGAAAAATTTTATTATCGAGTGATCACTAACCAAGTCAAAACCCCTTAAGGAGCCATGTTTGATTTAGACCCTTCTTTTATTTGCGGTTCCAACTACTATCCTTGAGAAAAGCTTATTGCCTCCAACCAATATTACCATGATTTATTCATTCCAGAGATTATTCTTGTTTCTTTTCCTTTCCTATCCTCCTTTTTTCTTATATGTTTCATCCGCACACTTCTTACTTTTGAAACTATTTTACAATGTCACTTGCTGGTGCATTACCCGGGGGACTAAAGTTGTCTCCTATTTGTGTGTAAGGTAAATGGTTATTGGACATACAAATGATTGTCTGAGGCGTAAACTTTTTAGACTTGTAATATTTTTTTTAATTTTTAGTTTTAATTTTGTACCTCTTACTTTTTGAAATTTTAGTAGGGCCACTCTTTTCTATAAGCCCTATGTGGTTGTCAGAAGAACTCGTATTTTACCAAATAAATTGAATTATGAATTTTAGTAAACTCCTATCTTGCAATTTGTTGCTATTAGCAAATGTTTGTATCACAGAGTCCCATAGACCAATGTGCTGAAATTTCTGTAAAATGGACAGAAAATACAAAATTTTGAATTCCTTACAGATGCGATTAAATTTGCTCTTAGGCACACATGCATTACTAAGGCTCATGGTTCAGATGCTATAAAAATCTTAACTTTTGAGGTGAGTCAGGGAATGAGGTTATTGATCACAAAATACCCCTTTAAATCACACCTAAAATGAGTAAGCCAAAACAGTTTGGTCTACTTATGTAATTAAACATGATTTAGGGACCAATTTTCAGCAGGTATTCTACACCATGCAATTATGTGTAAATTTAGAGAAATTTGTATCCTCAGAAAATCTCCTTGTGTACCTTTAAATACTTAAACAAATTTCTAAAACATGTTTGTTTGTGTTTGTTTGCAAAACATCCCTCACATTATTATAAATGCAATTAGATTTCTGGAGTAGTCTGCTTTGTCACTATTTTTTCTTTATCTTTTTTTAACACCATCCCTTAATTTGCATTGAACGTGGGTTTTCTGCATTTCCTAAATTACGCTATTATACTTCTACATATATATCAATAGCCTTCATGCCGTTGTTTGATTATTTGTTATCTCTCCTGTGTGTGCTATGATGACGAGTGTTTTCAGTCGGCAACACAATGGGTTCGATTTACGTAAAAAAAATCAAACATTAGTTACCATGGCGATATTAGCTTTCTCCAAGGAAGTAACTTGTTTTTGTCCTTCCAGATGACTGAACCCCCCATATCTAATGAGTTTTGAGTTGAGCCAGGATTGCAAAACTGGTATCCTTAACTTATCCCATCCCCCAAATATAAGTCTAACCATGACCACTGTAATCTATGCTCTAATGCCAGTCAATAACACGACTCATAAGCTGACAGAAAAACAGCGCCCAGCAAGATTTCTAAGCCATTCCGTTTTGCATTACTTTCAACCATTTGCCAAAGTACCGAACATTTAATTCATCGCAGAAGTTCAATAGCCTAATTCCGCACACAAAAGTGACATCAATTTTCCACAATTTCCAACGGGAGTTTGTCTCGCAAAGTGCTTTAGAGAAAATGGCAGAGCATACAAAGAACAAAACACTTAGAAAAGAATAGAGACAGGGGCAGATAAAAGCGGCATGAATAGGCCCCTAGCTGTCTTTATTATATTGTATGCAGTATAAACTTATTGTCTGCTGAATTCTCACTAATAACTTTACCGTGGCTGCACAAACCAATCCCTAATATTTCAACAAAACTTGGTAAGTCTTAACAACTACTAACCTAGACCATCACTCTTCTACTGCCTATGAGTCATTCTCCACAACCAAATCAAAAGAAACATGCATTTAAAAGTGCATTTGAGGAAATAAAAAAATATCGTTTTGCACTTTCTGTTTTTGGTCGTCAAGCAAAGTGTTGGAGAAATGCACACAAGAGCAGATGGAATTTTGGACTGCAAATTCAAGTGGTATTGTGTGGAGACAAAAGCGTTGGCTGGCTGGCAGGGAATAGAATTCTGCTCTGTCACTGGTTGCTCACGTCACAGGAAGGAGGCACAAATGATTGGATTTCCCCCTCGTAGTCAACGTTCTCATCTGTCTTGGAGCCGATAACTTGCCTGCTGCTTACTTCTGCCACGATTGTCACTGATGCTGCTGCTGCCGCTGCCTCATTTAACAAGCGCAAGTTCAGTTTACATTGGAATTTGGTTACGTGCGTGTGTGTGTACATAGCATCATAGTCTTATACCTATAGATGGTCGACCATGTTACGTCTTAGAGCTGTTAACATGCTATAAAATTATCAATGATGCTGTCTCATTCCCAATCTCAAGTCTATTCTATACTTCATTTTCAGTATAAGAACCTTACATCCATCATCCATGCAAAGTTCATTATATTTTCTTTCAATAGTAACAACCTCAACTCCCTTAGCAACAGTTCATTTTACATCACCTTTAACAAATGAACTTATTTCCACAAACCCCATTATTTAGTTAAAATTTCATTAACACAATGTATCAAAGAGCTTTACATTTCCTCTGCTGCCACTAGAATAAGTCCGCTGTCATATAAATACTCTAGGCATACTCACACCTTTGGGCAGCACTCAATGGACAATATTTTGCACATGGGTGGAGAGAGGCAAGCAAGGTTAAATACCTTGTCCAAGAGCACAACAAATTAGCTGCAGCGGGAATCGAACCCACAATCTTCTGATCATGAGTTGGTCGTTGTATCCACTGCTGGACTACACATGCCCTACATTTAGATTACTTTAGGACCGCACTCACAATGTTTGTGCTCCAATGACAACAAAAAGAAGTTGCTCTTACAAAATCATAACAATGACGTACTTAAATTTGTGCAAGGGTCCATTTCACAAACTTTTACGTTCCCCCCCTTGCAACTGAAGATGCATCGTAAGTTATGATGAGTCTCCGTTTTGACAAAATTTAAACATCGTTGCAACTTCAGATGCATTATAGATACAATAGGCATATTTCAAACAGATTTTTATGATTAACAGTGGCATAACCAAACATTTTTTATGAAGGGAGGGAGAAAGCAGGGGGAAACAATATAATTTTGGGCCTGGGGATACTTAATACACATGACTTGGGACGTGCCTACAATATAGGTCTCATTTTCAGCCTTCTGGTATATGAAAGACCCTCTTTCATGCAAGTTTTGGCATAGAGATGGGTCACATTTTCGAAATTTGTGAAAATTGGAAAAATTTGACAATTTTCTCAATCTGTTTCCAAATTTGCTATATCTGTTAAAATTTTGACCAAAACATTACAAGTATATGTTAAATTTTGCCCAAAATCTACATCTCGAGTAAAATTGGGGCCCATTTTAAACAAAAATTGGTCTGTATAGTGGGTCCTACTTCCTAACTCTTGGAAACACTACCCAAACCAAATTTGAAACCCCACTCCCAGTGTAGCTAGCACTTTTCTGTCCACTCATTAGATGCTATGTATACAGTTCCAGATATTGATAATGGTGGATTCTGATTGGCTCCTATAAAAATGTATATTTACCTATATTTTACTTGAATCCTTTAAAACCAAATGCTTAAGTAGTGTGCCACCTTGAACCAATAAATATCAGCTAATGTCATTTAATACCACCAAGCACATGTAGCTGAATGTTTGGGGTCCCTTATATAGCAAATCTTTATTCTGGTCCCTCAAAATTTTCCTCTAATCAAACCAAATTATCCCTTCACTAAATTCCATACTTATCTTCACACAAATATGATAGCCTATAGGCTTATAATTGACACTGTCAATCCTTTACTCTGTGACCTAGGGAAATTCAGATTAAAAACAAAATCTGAAGTACCCTCAACCCGGTCTATAGAATGATTAGTACAAAATCATGCCTCATAATTTTATTATTGTGCAGGTGCAACCTCCAGTTCACTACCGGCCAATTTGATTGGCTAATTGCATCCTCGAACGCTGTGAATAACCAATCAGAGACATGGCAAGAAAAGCTTAAAGGTGCATGCAGATGTATAGGTATATTTGATTGGTTACCCAGTTCTATTATATCATGATATCTTTGCTATGCAACAAAGAACCAAATAAATTGTGCAAATCTAGTTTTGAACAAACTATATCATGGTCACCCCAACCCAGGAGGCACCTGTTTCTGAGACACTGCTGCCTATGAAACATGTCAACCCTTACAACAAGTATTTGCAAGATTATTCACAAAGTCATCTATTAAAACATCCTTTGGGTTGAAGAAACATGAGTTAATTTTACACCTTTCTTTAAAGTAGTAACTGTCATGGTGCCATCATCGGGTACATATCACATCCTATCGCATCTTAAACCTAGTAACTTGCAATTTGGTCACATCCTTGTTTCAGTGTGCAAGTTCAGATTACTGAAATAGGCAAAACCTGTGCCTGTTATCTCTGATCTTATAAACGGGGGTAACTTACGAATAAGGACTGCCTCTGTTTGGCTTCCTCCCTATGAATTTTGCATAAATCAAGGAAAAATGTCTCATCTCAAAGCTTAAATATCTGGTTATTAAATGAAAATTACTTGTAACATTTTCCAAAACAGATCTGGCTTCCATCTTTGGAGCAAATCCAACACGCTATCTGTAAAAATGCATTCAACGTTAAGAACTCAATCCAACAGTAACAAACCCTCTATTCATCTTATTGAGATCCAATTTGAAATTATATTTAGGTTTCTTCCAGTTCCTTGAATGTGTATATTTTACAAATGGCATAGTTCAGTGGTATAAACTGCAAGCACAAAAAACAAACGGGAAAACTACAACTCAAATCTCTCAAGGCTCCTCTTTCTTAATGCAGAAATGATAGATGGAAACATAGGCAACCATAGGCAACCAATAGTGGTATTAGGGAGTGGTCATTATTTATGCCAGGGGGGAATGGAGGATTTCAACTTTTTTCGGCAAAAATTTTCGCGTTCCCCCTCGCTTCTGTTCAAAAATTTCACACTCCCCCCTTGATCATGCTGATTTCCCCATTTAAAAGTTCATGTTCCTGGGAAAACCCGTCACATGTCGCACAGGACAGTTTTAAAAAAAAATAAAAGAAATACCTAAAACTGTTATGTTGTCCTAATTTTTTGTCAGATTGTATAAGGCATAACTTTTGATATGTGTATCATAGAAGAAAGAAGTAAAAAGTTATGGAAACTTTATATTTCAAACTTTGCAATGATAGTCAAAACTCAAAATATAAATTTTGCACCATGTGGCGGGTTTTCCAGATCGCATCACATATGAAGTAATTTAGTCAATGCATACAAGAGTATGAATCTGATAAGTGCAGGTTAGTCTAGCGACATAAGGTTCCCACGCAACCCCCCCCAAAATCAAATCTAAATTCTCAACCTTTTAGCAAGCATCACAGGACATACCTTCAGAATTCTTGTCACACAAGGGTCCTAATAAGCATATTTCTACGAGGCTGCCATTTGCCATCTATTTAAAAAACTTTTTTTCCCCTTTTTTGGCTTTCTTTTCAGTGGTTAAAATGAACAAATTTCTTAGACAACTGTTTGGGCGCTGGCTATCTTTTAATGAAATCAGTGCAATAACCTAGAGACTAAAGGTATTGTTTTTAACCCATCTGCCGTGTGTCTAACGTGTCATATCACACGGGCGACAGCATATTTGAGTAGAACAACGTGCGGCAGCCTGATAGACACAACACGGCAAAGGCTAAAAACAATTACCTTTAATTCCCATTTTTTTTTTAACACTTTTCTTAATCTACAAATTAATAGCGGTTAGTAACATATTTTTTTCTAAAATATGGTATTTTCTCCACGAACTACCCTAGCATTTTAAAAAAAAAAATCGATTCAGTCCATTGTGTACTACTCTATGCATTTCTATGCCCGAGCAGTGGCGTGCCTATTCTATCGCGGCCGACGCGTACGCGCTGTAAACCGTTGATAATCGTCGAATACACAACGGCTATGAAACCAATGAAATTGCGTACACAATCTCACCGTTTGATATATATACGCTAACGCTTTATCCTTAAATGATCCAATTAGGTTGATGGGCTGTCTCTAAGTCCTAATACATTTAATGTATATAAATGTCCTATAAAGGCTTAAAATATCCAACAAAATGTAATTGATATCCGTACGCACATGAACTAAAATAAAATCCCTATGTGCGGGCAGATGACATAAATATTAAATTTTTGATGTAGTATTCAAATCGTAAATCCTCCAACAGCAAACATGCCGCCCGCATAACTTAAGCCAATCACAGCCCATGCTGATTGACAGTAATGTAGGATGCGAATTGGTTGCCGACTCAGTCCCTGAAATATACGTGCTAACCTGTCAAAGTTCAGTTTCACAGATCATCCTATAACACAGCTAATGATTCTATTTAGAGAACAAATGTTATTTTTGATGTGGTCTGTGTTTTATTGCTCCAAACACACTGGAGATACCACTTACGATTTTTGTTCCTTTGCAAAATATAGTCACACAAGGATATGAGTGCTAAAGCCACATGAGGGGCACATTTGGGTCCAGTGGATAAAGCGCCGAACTCGCACACCAATTTGTGGGTTTGTTGAGCCCTGCTGTGGCCAAAGTGAAACCCCCTTGATAGCCGCTTTCCTCCATTACTTCCTAATATACACCGGTGTTTAAATTGTACCGGCATTATTCAATGTTAGAAGGTAAGACTTGCTGTAGAGTGAGGTGTAAAGCGATCCCCCTCCCGCAACATTATATGGTGGAGAGCCTGGTTCGCTCTACTAAAATCACATTCGCAAGATATGGGTACGTGATTCCTTCCATTGTTATACAAGTTCCGTCCCCTGTACTTTTTTTCTAAACACAAACTGGTCTAAACAAACAAATTTTTAACTCTAAAGGTTTCTATCACCTTTTGTTTGGCCTTGGGCCCTCCTCCGATTTACAGAAGTAGTATCAATTTGATATCAGATGAGTCTTTATTTTTGTCATTGTTGTCTGAATTTCAGCTTCCAAATCCATTTCCTTTCCCGCATATACAGACCAAAACTGCCCTTTAAAATATTTAACTATAATATTAGCATAGGGCTTGCAATATGGCATTATCGCTTCTACTAAAAAACCCGCAAGTTGGTTTCCCCACAATCCTGGTGGGAAACAAGCTTGGACTGCCATCCCCAGTAAAATCAATCGAACCACCGGTTGGATGCAACTAACACACACTTTTACAGATGCATGTGCATGTTGGAAAACACATTATGCTGCTTAAGGATTTCTTAAAAGCATGCAGCTATAAACAGTGGCACACCTTTCTCTATTGTCCTCATTCGCCCAGAGAGAGCAATCAAATTGCAGGATTTTTCTCCCTGCTTATTACTGGTAATGTGTTACCCCTACTATCTAAATGTAAACAAGTCCAAATTTCACTGTCAAAAAGAGTGAGGAAACACTGTAACCACTCCAAATGTGTTGGTTGTTTTACTTTAAACGAGCAATTTCTTTCTACTCAAAAGAGTGAAAACATTTGAGGAGTTTATAAATAAGGACAACTCAGGTGCACCCAGTTTTTGGTCATCAATTTTATCAGAAAGTAATGAAATATTATTTTTTTTTTAAAGTAGCAGTATCAAATTCCTGGCAGGAAATACAAAATGCATTAGTAATTTTTCTGTCAGCTTGTGTACTGTTGAGTAAATGGTCTAAAATTACACAAAATTGAATAAATTTAAATTTTGTGACAGATTGACACGATACCATTTTATAGTGTTTCTATCTGCAACATTTTTCTGAGGGTTACTAGTGAGGATAGTCAGCTGTTTCTTCTACACAAGGATCACGCTCCATGTGAGGATGGAGGAGGAGATCAGCAAAACAATTTTCCTGGGAAAAATATCTTACAAAAGTTTTGGGTTTATTATGGGCCTAGTCTTCAAGCGTAGAACAAAAATACTGAAGGGAATCTGTTTTCATTTGGACAAAAGTGCATTAAAAATAGTTTATCAACTTCATTTGAAACAATGTCCTGAAGGATGGACAAGCTTAGATAAAGGGGGACTTCGGTCTCAGCAGCATCACATTCATCATTCTTATGACTGAGTGGAGGTATTTTCCAATTCAATTGCGGGAGCATTGGCTGTTTCAGGATTTTTTTTTTCACGGGTGTTGAGATCTTAGTTCAGCTCCATGTACGATTTGGAAACCTACGTTACCCCCCCAGGATGGCCCTCCTATTTTTCCCTCCCAGCATTATCATCACAGCACCACCCTATAGGAAATTTAATCAAATTCACCCGCCCCCCAACACACACACAAACACATATTGC
The DNA here is from genome assembly GCA_023653785.1 of Ophioderma brevispina. Lineage (NCBI taxonomy): Eukaryota > Metazoa > Echinodermata > Ophiuroidea > Amphilepidida > Ophiodermatidae > Ophioderma > Ophioderma brevispina. Next base: position 49,889 of record JAMKCH010009259.1, read on the forward strand.
AGGTTTGTGGTTTGAATCTGTGGATTTTATTTTTTGAAGGTTAGGTATAGAGATGAAATTGGTCAAACTAGGATATTGAAACTTTTATAACTATAGGCCTACACTACAAGCTTTCTTGTAAGGTGTGGATTAAAATGTCATTGTCTTTTGTATAACTTTCTCACTAAGAAGTAGTGCAGGGGATGCAACACAACCCCCCCAAAAAAAAGGTAATCTGCAAAAAGGACCGCTTTATCATGCTGAAGTTTGCTGTTTTTTTGCCTCCAACGCTGGCCCGAGGCATATTTGAATCGAGGTTCAACTTCTAATAGATAAAAATTCCAGAAAAGTAATGGTTTTATACCATAAAATTAATGTTCAAATTGTAAAAAATTGCAGAGCCCCTGCACCCCACCTGTTAGTTCTCACGCTTCGTGCTAGAAAGTTCCACTTCTCGAAAATCCGCAACCCCCAAAATAAATTCCTGGCTACGGGCCTGACTAGCACACATCCAAGACACTGGCAGCAAGTGCTTAAAAGCAGGCATATGTTAAGTGTGCAGGAAATTTGACATGAACAATAGAATTCCACTTTTCATCACATACAGATCTCATATATGACTCTATAGGTATCTACCATAGGTGTTCCCTTCCAAATATCTTACACTTCTAAAATGACGCAAGTTGTTCCCAAGTTTAACCAATTGGTGGGACACTCAGTAGGACCCAGCGTACCCAGCCGGGGTGTGAAGGCAGCACGAGCACCCTGGGGTTTCTAAAAAATTATATCAAATCAGCCTATTTTTACGTATTAGAGATCATCCGCGCCTGGGTACGAGCCTGTTTTTGAAGCAAACATTTTCTCACAGGTTGAAATAGATAACAGAACTAGCTCTCACCACCCTCAAGAGGGCCATCTTTCACCTAGCTTTACCTTTTATAAGAGCTTATAAGGGCAGTACAGCAAGGAAGTTAGAGAGATCATGCCTATACAGGTCAATGATATAATAGGTATAGGCCAGCAGGAAATCGCCAGTGAAGAATGGACATTGTAATCACTGCATCAGAATGACAAGAAGGTTGGCAGAAGCATCACCCACTGACAACCTACAATATACCGTCAATTAGTTGGGAAATTTTTCTGAGGCTAAAAGGAAATCGGTGTAGGCTCCATAGTACTGACACGGAAGCTTGGGTCTACAGTGTGTGAAAAGAAGCACTGTATGGATGATAATTGAACTGAACACCATCAAAGTAATAAGGATATCGGATAAATTGGATTTTTTCTCTTGCCTTTCCTCGCTCTAACTATTAGGGGGATTGTCTTTGTTGGATTTGATTGTCATTCTGTGTCAGAATGTTGGAAACTTGTCAACACGTTCTGCAGTTGGTTTCCCATACCAAACTCGTCCCAGATTGATCCAAGTCACTTCTGCAGCTGGCATGAGCAGAATGAGTCCCCAAAGAGTTGTAACTACTTCTGTGGCATTTGGAGGAAGTTAAGGGTTTCTTTTTACAATACTTGGACCATCTTACCATTGTTTGCTTGATTTGTTCAACTTTATGGCAAATTTCTAAGTGGCAGTGGAAGCATGTGGCTCTAACAAAGTAATAAAGGATGAAAAAACACAACAAAACAATAATAACAATTTATTATGTATGTTATTGTCCAAAATATTACAATTTTATCCATTTTGGACCACAATACAACATTTGCACTGACTGACAAAAATAAAACTGCTGGTGATTTTTTGTATTAATCCAATCAAATAGCTTGATTTCACCCACAATGCACAGTGCTCAATGGGAAGTTCCAAGGTCAATATTTTCCGAAGCGAAATCAGTCAAATCCACTAGACTAACAGCCATTTAGAAGACTCTGTCTTATTCCTACTTACGTAAAATTATATAAGGCGTCGTGCCAGGGGTGGCAGGGGGCGGTCGCCCCCTGAAAGTTTTAAAATTCAGAATAAATGAGTTTTAAGCAATAAATTGCATAAAAATTAGGGTTTTTAACCTATTTTGCACCGAATCCAATCTTTTTAGCAAAGCATGTAATATTTTTGCAGAAAACCATTCGTAAAATATTCAAGATACTTTTATCACTTTAAACCAAATCCCCTTTTGGGTTTATCGACTTCTATGTTGCTCATGCATACTACTTTTGTTGTTGGAAACAAATGGGTGATCTGGGTTGGATTTGGATAACACTTTTTTCCAGCTAACAAAAGTGAGATAAGTTGCACTCAAAAGTGGAAAATCATTGCAAGTATATGGCTTTAAGATTTTTGCAAAATAACACTTGCACTTTTGGGAAACTTACTTGCTCACATTCGCCACAATTCCTTGTGCAAGGATCCCTCAATTCTATTACCATACATTATATTACATGCACAATAATATGAACATTGATTTGTTCACTTTTAAGCTTGCAATCCATTTTTCTTCCACTCCGGTGCTTTTACTTCTTGACTCGGGAAAATTACAATAAAAATTAACCACCTTCCTTCTGTAATTTTATCCAGGCAAACTTGACATCCCCAAAATATTTTCAAGAAATGTCTGCCAATGCATGTGTACTAACAAGGCCTAAAAGAAGTCAGTACTTGTTTTCTATATGAGATTTTTAGGTTAAGTAAAAAAGTAAATTTGTTAATTGGCTAAATTGGACAAAAAGCTTCTCATACAATAAACTTCTATGTAGAAAATAAGTTCTTAGCGACAAACATCTTATGTTTTACATTATTAGAGCAATAATATGCAATTTTGGGCATCCATTTTTGTCACTTGTGAAAGTATATGACTTAAGCAATGGCTAATTAACACGTTCTATTTTAGTTTATTAAAGGGGACGATCCGATTTAAGTATATAAAGTTTTAATCTTGATAGAATGGCCTTCATCCCAAAACCCCGTCTGTAAAGTTTTGCGCCGGTATTTCAACCCATTTTGACGTGAGAGCTAAAAACATGATTTTGTAATCCCATGGAGTGCTGTCTAAAATTGGAGACCAAAATGGGGACAAACCAAGCATCCTTTAGCCCTAAGATTTCACAGAGTAAATGAGAAAAATAGTAGCTTTCTTCAGATACCAACATTTTTATCACTTCCGGGAAAATCTGGGGTTCTGGGGACGAGGCTATTAGTGATATCCAACAATCGGACTATACTCCGGGCCATAATTTCTTGGACATAACAAACGCGCGCGTTGCTCATTGCGCATACTGCGTCTACGTGTAACCCAATGGTGCGCCGTTTTGGCTGGGAAGCGGGTTTATGTTTTAAACTGTTCAAGAAATTACAAGCCAGAGTATAGTCAGCCCAACCCCACCAAGGGCCATCATCACCACTCACCCATTAAAATGTGAGATTTTGGTACCACTGGAAAACTGGTATCTTTTCAACATGGACCTGGAAAATAGTTTGGCTGCATTCTGTTTCATAATGACATGTTTTGTTTGCAGTTACTGGAAATTATTTCTAAAACAGTCTGTGGGCCATTAAAATATACATGCTACTCACATCAAAACAGTGTATCACATTCAAATGAAACTTTGGAATTAAACAATATGGTTGACAGTGTTAAAAAATGAAGGAAATTTTAATTTGTACAAGTAAAAAAATGGCATTTCTTTGCTGTACAAATTAGAAAGTGGACCTCACCCAAAATATTTAGCTCTTTCACTAGATAGAATTCACTATAGCAAATACAATTCCCACCTTTTATTTCTCTTTATATTTCTTGTGTTCTGAAAAATTTAGTGGCATATTTTTTTTGAAACCGGTAGGTAAGAGGATATGGATGACCTTTTTTAATCATTTGATTTTTTAAGGCTCCATTGCTGTTGCAATTTGGAAAATAATGCTGGTATATAATAATTATCCTTGTTTTTATACACAAACACACCATCCCTACTGCCCAGTAGGAATACTAGAATCTGCATCTGTGGTCAGTGTCGGTACCTGCAAGACCAGTCACAAAGAGACCAGGGGTGTAACAGGGGTCACTTGTCAAAGGGGGAAAATTAACAGTTCTGAGGCAGATTTTCGGGGTTGGAGGTGGTTGAGGCACATTTTCCTGGTTGGAGTTAAAGATGTCCCATCCCAGTGAACAGGCAAAGGGCTGATTTAGCATGATTTTCAAGCTTTTCTTCCCAGTCTAAGGTCTCTGGGTGGCAACCTGCCCTCAATCTGTTACGCTATTGAAAGAGACACAAATGATAGCAAATGTAATGAGAAAATTAGAGTAAAGCGATGGCAAAAGTAGGATTAAGTATTATTTTAGGCCCAGTCATGTCTTTCAGGCTCATACGCGATGACAATATAACTGGAAGAATGAGGTCACAGGTCAACATGTTGCACAATCTATTACTCATGATTAACCTTTAACCTAATTTTTTATATGATTTTATGCATGGCCTAAATATGACATTATGTCATTATCCAGCAGAAAATCAAACCACCCGTGGAACGGATCAAGCATAGGCCATGCAATGTTTCTGAATGCACTCATATAACAAAATGCAGTATAGGGTGCCTATGATAATCTTTAAAATAATGTTGTCAGATACATGGTATGCATAAGCCGGTTGGGGGGGGGGGTAAAGTTGCTATCCCTGCCTTGAAATATTTGAATCGCAGTTGCTCCCTGCCTCAAAATATTACAACAAAATGGAATAACTTCGCATTTTTCATTGATTTTTTTGTAAGGATTGCAACAAACATTGGACTAATTTAGGCCAATTTAATGAAAAGTGTGCTATTTTTTTGCAGGATAAAGTACACAGTTGGTTCCATTTAGCACTTATTGGAGCAGGTCACCTGGATGACTGTGGAATTTTGTTCCCTTGGGTCGATTGCCTTGGTATGCCCCTGCACCTGACCATGTTGCTGATTGGCTCAAGAAATCACATAAGTTCCATTGTGACCAATTACCGGGTAGTGTTCATGAGATTAAGGCTGCTTGATACTGCCATGAACATCTTGTCATGTGAATACAAGTCAAAAGTGGAATAGCTGCCATTTGTCAGAAATTCCCGTCAAACATACTACTACGCCAAGTCTTTGGTCCGTGGCTCTTGAAATGGTTCTTCAGGTGACACAGTTACCTGGAGAACCATTCCTAGAGCCACTGCCTCAAGTAAAAGATAAATTGAATTAACCTAGTACATGGCAGCTCACAGACGTTATCACATGGCAGCTATTACGCTTATGACCTTCTTGCATTCACATGATGATCAAAGTTCAAATCTCAATGGAATATAGATTGCTTATGACAATATTTTGCAGCAATTTCTTAATGAGTACTTGATTCCCACTCTAACAAGACAGGAGGCTGAGTCATTGGATAAAAGACTTAGAGTTTTCCAAATGAATTAATGCATCAGTGGAAAATCCCTTGAAGGTGTACTATGCAATCTTTAGCATCACTGCTCTCTACCACTTTATGCTTCCATCAGATGCAAGGTTTAGAAACCTTTCATAGGACAATGTATACATACACATGTGCATAAAAATCACCCTGCCCCCACCAACATTACCACCTTGAGTGCAGCCACACAAGGTCTATCTGATTTAGAATCAAGCACAGATTGGAAAAGAGTGTCTTGCAGACATTTCTGGAAAACAAGGACTTCTGAATAGAAAAAGTACTCAAAATAGTCAAAGAGTTTTGTCATGCTTATGTTAACTTGTAAAACAAAACAAGAAAGTTCTCAGATTTTGCTGGCTAACATTTTCCCCAAAAAATCACCATGACAGCTGTAAAATAGGCTAGCAAGTGTTTTTTCATAATTATCATATTTACTTATTACTGCGACATTTAGTTGGAGAATAAAAGATGAGATTTTTGTTATTTTGGCCATCTTATATGGTGCTATAATGGATGGGCACCCAATATTTTGAGTGGTGGGTAGTTGGCATCCACCACAACAAAATATTGGATGTCCATCTATTATGAAACCATCTAAGATGGCCAAAACAAAAAAAAAATAGCCTATCTCATCTTTTATTCACAGTCTTATTTAGAATTGCATAATATTTGCTTTTCATCGACACAATTTGTAAACAAATATTATAAATTCATTCTTTTTTATTCATTTCAATAATTGCACCCATCTTGAAAACAAATGTTTCAATCCAAGGAGACAAAGTCATCACATGTGATCATCACACTGTGTAAATTGCATTGGCGTACAAACGCGACATGCATAGCGTAGTATAAACGCACCATTTGCGCATGTCAAATATTTCACTACATAGTGCAATTGCTGCACACACCATCTATCTAATACCCAGTAATAGATGGGTGGAGCTTTGATCTAAACCAATCAAATTTTTTGTTAACGTGATGAACCACACCCACTAAATAAGAATGGAGGATAAAAGGTACTTAAGAATGTTCAGTTTAACAAACTTAATTAAAAAGTTTAAATTTGAACAACCAAATGGTTCCAAAATTCGCCTAAAAATTCCCAGTTAAATAATAGTTGCCATTAAGGAGAGGATGTATTTTCCACAGATGTATATGTAGCCACAAATTCATTTTTGCCTGAGTCCTTATTCCAATTCAAATGAAATCAGTTAAATTGTATTTTCTGTAAATGACAGACATTATTAGGTGGTACACATAGCCTAAGGATCACTTCAATTTAGATCATCAAGCATTCTATTACATACTCTTAATGCAATTCAAACACATGTTTTGGCAAATTTTTGTGGGTTTTTTTGTGGAATTTTTTAAGAGTTGTTAAGGAATTTCAGGAATTTTTTACAGACTTTTAAAATTAAAATTTAATTTTTCCAACATACTTTTAACAAAAAAATAGGTTGAAAATTGCATTTACGTCTACCTTCAAGATTCATGCAATGTTGGCAGAAGTTAGTTTTGGTTCCAAAAAGGACCAATTTTGGACCATGTGGCCACTCTTATCTATGATCTCAAAGTTAGAGGTCCATGGTCCGATCACTAATAGCCTCGTCCCCCAGAGACCCCAGATTTTACTGGAGTGGTCAACATTTTGGTATCAGAAGAAAGCTACTATTTTTCTCATTTACCCTGTGTAATCTTAGGGCTAAAGGTTTTTGTTTTGGATGTTATGAGCGCAAATATGCCCCATTTTGGTCGACCGATATTAATTTTACACAGTACTCTATGGGGATTAAAAACAGGTTGAAATGTTGGCGCAAACTTTACAGATGGGGTTTTGGGGTGATTTTTTTTTTTTTTTTTTTTGCATTTACGTCTACCTTCAAGATTCATGCAATGTTGACAGAAGTTAGTTTTGGTTCCAAAAAGGACCAATTTTTTTTAGGAAGTACATCTATATGGATATTTCGACCATCAATGTTAAACCCCATGTGGCCACTCTTATCTATGATCTCAAAGTTAGAGGTCCATGGTCCGATCACTAATAGCCTCGTCCCCCAGAGACCCCAGATTTTACCGGAGTGGTCAACATTTTGGTATCAGAAGAAAGCTACTATTTTTCTCATTTACCCTGTGAAATCTTAGGGCTAAAGGATTTTTGGTTTGGATGTTATGAGCGCAAATATGCCCCATTTTGGTCGACCAATATTAATTTTACACAGTACTCTATGGGGATTAAATAATGTTTTTTGCTCTAACTTAAAAACAGGTTGAAATGTTGGCGCAAACTTTACAGAGGGGTTTTTGGGTGAAGGTCATTCTATCAAGATGAACAAGGCGGTTCTCGAACCACAAAGGTCCCCCGCCCATCGCGGTAGTAAATGGAGCAAAATATAATTTTAAGATCACAGGGAGAATTGTGATGGAAATAAGTGGT